>JASFCX010000072.1:0-23207 GCA_036937015.1 Crucibulum parvulum | reverse complement strand
AACGAGTCGTATACACTTGAACCTGGAGGTGAAGGACAAAAAGGCGAGACGTTGATGCGTTGGTGATTGCAGGACAATGGTGATGTATGTAGGTCATTAATGTAGAGGGAGGCATCGATGTAGAGGGAGGCATCGATGTAGAAGGAGGCATCGATGTAGAAGGAGGCATCGATGTAGAAGGAGGCATCGATGTAGAAGGAGGCATCGATGTAGAAGGAGGCATCGATGTAGGAGGCATCGATGTAGAAGGAGGCATTGACGTAGAGGGAGGCATCGACGTGGAAGCAAGAGAAAAGGCCGATGAGAACTTGGATGCGGATCACTTTGCATGCTTTAGCTTCTTCGTCCTCTATCATTTATCGATCTGTTTCATATAACAATTGCGGTGTCCCTCCCCACACACCCAACGTTCCTGAAGTCCAAAACCGATCCAACACTCGCTCTCAAACCGCTTGCGATATTCCTCCTAGTAGTGGTCATAACGCTGCGATGGTGAACATGCTCTGGCTCAACGAAGGATTCCGAGGCTCCATTTGAACCACAACATGCAGCATTCTGAGTCATGGATGGAGGTGTCGACGACTTGGGAGCGAGCTGGCCGACTGACATAGGGTCCCATGGACGATGAGCACGTCGAGCCCACCGATGATAAGTGTCTCTGCATCAGGATTAGGGGAAAATCGCTATGACAGAAATTGTACCTGAAGACACATATCCCTCTTTCTTCCTGATTTTGTTCTCACTCTCTCGTCCGACCACTCCATCATGCCAAATGCCTGCTGGATATACTCTTCCTACACCTCTATGCCATGAAAGCCGCGTAGATACACCGGGCCCAGATGCCAGACGCCAGACATTGGGATAGGGGGAGCCTCCACTTGCGATTGGTGCTGTGAAGAACGGCCGCATCAGGTGGTCTGATACGGCGTGGAAGTAGTATACATGAAAATTATACGCTGTTAAGAACGGTGGCATGGAGTGGACGCGGGTACGCCGACCAAACGTCACATACCATCCAATGCGGTGTTGACAGCTCTTTCTCCCATTATTCGCTGCTTAAGGGCATCGATACTCAACAGCACACCATTCGAAGGTTCATAGGGCTCGTGAAAGCACCATAAGCTATCTTCATTGACTTGCCAGCCGATCGCGTAGTTGGGTTTGAAATACTCCGGCGTTTTACGCTGCGGAGCAACAATTGCCCTCATTAGATTGTCACAGCGGCGAGGTGCGTTGAGCTGAAGTGCTTGATGGTGGCGGCTACAAGCTGGTGGATTAAGGTGACGATGGTCTGTGCGAATAGACAAGAGAATCCCTTCTCTATGAATCGGAGAGACGGGTAGATGTGGTAGCGAAGGGGCGTGCATGCACTGGTGGAGGACGCAAACGATCAAGTCGCGCCAGGATATAAAGGGCGGAGGCTTTCTAGTGAACGTTTTGAGTGGTGAGAGTAACAGGCGATGGCGATGACGCAGGTTGAGAATGGCCTTCTCCTTCCAACTATATCGTAGTTCATCCACTCCATCAGCGATTGCACTTGTCCTATGACGAAAGACTCGTATGTGGAACGGACGCGGTTGAAATCAGCGTTATTGATTCATAACAGGCCGTAGATTTAGGGATTCATACTGATCTGCAAGAAACTCTTCTTCAACATTGTAAGCTCTAAAGGAAGGAAGGAGACGGCATACGATGTACAGATTCGTTCGTCAGCACACTCAATGCCAGAATCATCGAGCACCAAGTATGCATACTCGTTGAAGGCAGAGAGAATCGGGAGTGTATCGCGAGTTATAGAACTTGAAGCAGCATTTGAAAATTGGAAAGGGAGATCGAAACGCAACCTACATTCGTCGCATTCCCCAATTTGTTCAAGAACTTTGGAACCAAACACATCCACAACAGCGATTACTTATTTCAAATACAACCACATAGAGCATTTGATGCGGTGCCACATTGTCGCAGCCCTTGTCCACATCGCTGTCGCTCTTCTCTTTATATCATCCCTCATTGACTATACATAACTGAGTCGCATCATGTGGAGGGCCACTTTAGCTACAGTTTCACCGGCATCCCATTATTTCTATCTATCCTGAATATTGCACGAGTAAGACGTTTACAACAACCATCATAACGATCGCCTCACAGGTCCAACTCCCCTCAAGAGGAATAACGCTACCACTTGTTTTACAATCTTCTCCAGTGTGACCGCTGACGCCTTTGGGAACTTAGCGTACGAAACTGTATTCATGGACTATGAAAAGCGATGGTGGTTCTGACATACTGTTTATATGGATAAGTGTAAGAACGAGAAGAGCAAGACGTGCATAACAGGGATTCCGTAAACGCATTCTGATCAGTGGTTGGTTGTTCATCTATGTATCCATCTGCATCATAATCCATTATCTGAATCGCCATCGCCACTTTCTGCTAGATCTTCTCGATCCTTGACGTTCTATCCACCCTCTACTCACCCACGCCGTTATGCGTGTAGGTTATATTTTCCTTGTCGTTGCCGATTATCTTTGTCATGGTACTTGAACCATCGCCGCTGGATGAACTCGGCATCTCGCTCCGCGTTGCTTTGACAGTACTCACCAATGACTTTCCTTCTTGCTCACTGATTGATATCTTAAGAGTATTATCAGCTTGTATCTATCAAAACTCCATAACGCTTAAATTCCATAATTTTCATAATTGGCGCTGATTGGTGTTAAGTATGGATGTTAGACCGTACATAGTGCTATCAGCCGAATTTTGAACGTATTCCATAGGCTCGAGCGCTAATATGCGCATGTACAGCATCTTTATGTTCCAAAGATATGTTTCCGATCAATTCATCCTGTCAATGGATGCCATAGGAAAGACTTAACACTGTACTTATAGCTCCTGTTGAGGCGCTTCGGAAGAATGATGAGCGTTTATCGGAATAGAGCACCCATAAGGATCTGGAATTGAAGATCGAATTGATAAGCTCCCCCTTGTTTCAGCAGGCGCACTCCTCTCCAACTCGAAGTTATATAGCTCATGTCTCTAATCCTCGCTGAATCGGTTGTAATCCTCGAGGACCAAGAGGATGATTCTGACTGGGAGTCTGTTCCAAGCAGTGGTGCATCTGATACCGATGGCTCTGAATCGGAGGAGGACAATATTGCCGCTCCTCCTCTTCTTCCTATTGCCCGTAGTATCGCATTACCTACAGATAGTCTCTGTAATGTCTGCAAAGACCTCAAACTTTCTCCGAAACGATTCGTCGTGCTTCCTAGTAACAAGGAAAAACGAAGCAAATCCGATGACCCAGATATAAACATGGGCACTATAAGGGCTATTCGCAGTAGGTCCCATTGTCCACTCTGTTGATTGGTTCTTGTTGCACTTGGAGGTGAAGAGGTACCCGACAAGGAGGACGGAAAGGATGTTTCCATTGTTATGAGCTGGAATACAGATGGTATCATACCCAACGTCGACGAACCGTGGAATCATATTCCTCAAATCCGCACTTTAAGTCCCTCGGCACAAAAGAGTAAAGGGGACTATCTTGACTCTAAAAGTCTCAATTTATTTCCTGAAATCACCTTACTAGCCAACGACTCGCCTACCGACCTCAAGGCCTTCTTTGCCTGTCTCATCCGCGACGACAGTATTGACTTTAGTATTGTACGTAACTGGCTTTCTCTATGCAAAAGCTATCACGGGGATTCGTGCAATAAATCGAAATTGTTGAATCATAAAATCACAAATCCTGCCAATGAAATTCCTTCGTTTCGTCTTGTGGATGTCGACTCCAATTGCCTCGTCCTTAGTCCACCTCAGTGCCAATATGTAGCATTGAGCTATGTATGGGGGAAGAAGGCCGATTTCCTCAGGACGCTCTCCGATACTGTCAACGAATTGGAGAAACCTGGTGCATTACTTCGTTCAGAATTTTACGACAGAATTCCTATGACAATCCGAGATGCTATGCAGGTTGTCAGAGAAATTGGGCTGCAGTACTTGTGGGTCGACTGTCTGTGCATCGTTCAGGATGACGAGACAGGTTCAAAAGCAGATGCAATCGCCAAGATGGATCTTGTATACGGTGGTGCTTTCGTGACCATTATGGCAGCATCAGGAAAAGATGCAAATTCTGGTCTTCCTGGTGTTCGACCAGGGACTCGAGGAGAGCGCCAACCGATAGAAGAGATTATGCCTGGATTTAGGCTCGCTTACAAGACTACATATGTGGATTACATCGATGGCGTTGTTTATTACACAAGAGCTTGGACGTAAGTTATGCAATGTATTCACTTTTCGAAAATGTTCATTCATAATAACCACTAGCTTCCAAGAACGACAATTTACCAGCCGAAGTCTTATCTTCATTGGAGGACAGGTTGTTTTCAGCTGCGGACAGGCGCATGAATGGCGCGAGGACGTAGTGTGCGAAGATAAACGTATCGTATCTAAACAGCTAAAAGCCCCAGAAACCAACGATATCGCAAATTTTGAAGGACTGATCCAATCCTATTCGGAACTTTCCCTTACTTTTGAATCAGATATTTATAATGCTTTTGCTGGACTTGCTCGTTATTTTCAGAGCGAGCTAAAGACAAATCTTTGCCACGGAATTCCTAGTATCTATTTCGATTGGTTCTTGCTGTGGTATCCACTAGAGCATCAAAAGCGTCGAAAGCTAGCACCGAGTTGGTCATGGTCTGGATGGATCGGTCAGTCATGGCCGAGGATGTGGGATTGGTATACTCGTAGACTCGATAAAATCCACGGAGCACAACAAACACGTACCTGGATTATTTGGTACCACCGCCTCGCCCATGATTCGACCAAATGCATTCCCATTCTCCCACCTAGAAAAAACAAAAATGATCGACGGTCTAAAACTCGCTCTCAAGCTACGAATTTCTACGGTGGTCGTGTACGGGATCGTTTCCCATTTGATTGTTCGAAGACTTTACCGTCTGATAGAATGCTAGATGGCGCACCGGAGTATTACAAAGATACTCTTAACCCTACACCTGTATCTGGCTTTCTGCAATTTTGGACAGTCTCTGTCATGCTCAGCATTAAGCCCCCAAAAAGCGTGGCTAAGCGAGGTCCCGCTAATAGGCCTCCTCGTCTCGGTATCTTTGGTCGTGATTCAGAGCGCGAACTAGGGGCTTTGTATTTGACTTCGGAATGGTGTGCCATGGATGGAAACGTCGGAGGAACACACAAATTTATCCTTCTGTGCGAAGGGCGTGATGAGAGGGCAGAAAACTATAGTTATGATGAAGAGCCTGGATGGAAGTACATGGTTATGTTAATCGAGTGGCATGGAGATTGGGCAGAGCGGGTTTCTATCGGATCTATCGATAGGCATGAGCTGAAGCAGGCAATGGGTAAAGGACCGTTGTGGAAAGAAATCATTCTCGCATAATTTATTCGCTTAAAATGATGCCTTGATACTTCCATATGACCGTACATTATTTAATTTCTGTCAGGAAGAGAGTGAGCTTATGAAATGAATTCTGCTACGAAGGCTTGCATGCGAATGCCAAGTGAGGTTGGGTATAACCGGTTGCGGTGTATGAAGCAGCATAGAGAATGTTGATAGCCTAAGTCAAAACATCAGGCTCCTAAATAATCACCGGTAAAGTAGTAGATGAGCTCGTTTGCGGATGATTCAGCCAACCTCACTGCAAAGAGATCTGCGAAGAGTGGAGGGCGGAGAGAGACGAAGAAATGATATTGAATCGAAAATATATACTCATCAACGATGTCACAACCCATCGATACGTAGGGAAGGCGGTAGGCTAGTGTGTTTACAAGGACCCAAAATATTATTAAAGTGACTCGGAGGACTCACAAAAGGCGCATAAGGCTGCTAACCAACCATCAATTCTTCTCGCATCTCGAGTGCACTGTCTATAGAGGCTATATGAACGGCGAAGATGTGCACCTATGAATGGCGAAGATTATGCCGATGCACGACGAAGTTGACATTGCTATTCCTTTGTATCTCGTCCTAGTGGTGGTCGGCACCCGCAACGACAGCCTCTCCACTGTAATCCTAGTATCTGTGGTCGTCGGTGTCTTCCTCCTAGACAGTGGTCATATTCGGCGATAGTATATACCGCCTCTTCGTGGTAATGATGATCCAGTTTTTGTTGACAGCTTCCTCCCAATCCGGAAAGCGGGGTTTGCCAGGTGTGATTGAACAAGGGAAGAATATGGGAAGGAAAGAGGAGAGACGGATGAGAACGAAGGACAGGATGTAGGTCGAATTCAACCCGGAAGTCAATATCGAGGTTCGAGTTCATTGTCATCGTTGTCCTCCTTGCCTTCTCTTATCGCGGACAAATCCCATCGAATATTTACCCATTTTCCTAGGCTTTTTCCTCCTCCTCTGTCCCTCTCATGACACATGACATATCTACTAAGAATGGTGCCAAAGAATTCTCGCCCTGTATTCCATGACTTGACAAACATCTCGGTCTAGCCTCCCAATAGTATTGTCTGTTACATTTGAAATCACACCAAGAGGGGTTATTGATGCGGAGAACTGTTAGTCAGTAGCTCTCGAGCGCCCTTGCTCCTACTCTCCCTATCAGATCTAAATGTAGCGGTCGGATTCTCTTGACCTCGGTAGAGTATCCGTCAATTACTTCGGCATGTGAGGCAGGTACAGTCATCTGCCATCGGGAATTTGTCATCAGCCTAGTAAGCTGAGCACGCAAAATTATCGAGTTATGAAGTGATATGGGAAGGTTGTATCGTCCCTCAAGGACTATAAAGAATAATTATACTCAAAGGGTAAATCAATTCACCAAGCTAGTAAATCTACTCTTCACACCATGACTATCTCTTTAAACCCAACCACAACCCCCGCCACCATCAACTACTTCGTTCCTCCTGCTGATGGAGCTAGAGCCTATGGAAGAGTTAGCGTCAATCTCGAGAAAGGAGAGAAGGAGAAGAACTATGGTAGCATTCCAAAGAACATGGTGATCGAGAATGTTCGTGGAAAGGAAGAATCTGTCACTCTCGACACCGCCGGTTTCCAGTTCTTCAACTCTCCCGCAAAACACACTTCCTTTACCGATGATGCTGAAATCGAGAGGGAATACTACCCAGAGAGTATCGAGTTGATAAAGAAGCTCACTGGTGCAACCAGAGTTGTGCTATTCGACCATAGTGCGTAGATTTTCGATAGTTCTCATGATATACATGATCTTTTGACATAACCTATCACTAGCTGTTCGTCGTAGACGACCAGGCCAAGACGGAAGAGACCCGAAACTTCGACAGCCTGTATCCTTTGCTCACGTCGACCAAAGTATAGCTGCTTCGGTCGCTCGCGTACATCGTCATCTCCCGCCTTCCGAAGTACCGGCTCTCCTCCAGCGTCGTTTCCAAATTATCAACCTGTGGCGTCCTATAAGCCATGCTGCCCTGGACTGGCCTCTGGCACTATGCGACTATCGAAGTGTCGACACTGAAAAGGATATACTGCCCGTCGCGTTGATTTACCCAGACCGGGAGGGTGAAACGTTGGGAGTTAAGTACAACCCAGACCATAAATGGAAGTATCTTCGTGGGATGACACCTGATGAGCTCGTGCTCATTAAATGGTAAGCCGTATTTAAATATACTGATATGTTTGGATTTGTAACTCAGTTTATTTATTTCAGTGCTGATTCCATTCAGGATGGGAGCGTTGCAGTGTTCACTCCGCATACAGGTTTCGAAGATTCTACTACACCTCCAGACACGCCGCCACGGGAGTCGATCGAATTAAGAGCCCTTGTATTTTACGATTAAGTAGTGATGATTGCACATCGTTGATTCCTTTCCCTTCCCTGTTACTTTTAGCGAAGAGGAAATATATCTCGTAGGCCGAATTGATAACATATGCTGTACATACTTCGTGTTAGTTATGTATGATTGATTGATTGATTACACGTGTTTACCATAACTTTGTGCAATTCTGGGAAGTCAGTATCAGTTTGATATCAGCAGTCTAGCCGTTATCTCCCATAGTGTCAACTATCCACCAACTCAGTGGGCTAGGATTTGCTTACTATAACGCGTAGGTCCGTTACTGGCCATACACTAGTAGTATATGTAGCACGTTCTACTACTATCTGCATTATTATGAATTACTAGTCCAATTACTAATACAGGGCCATCCTGACGACAAGCGCGATCAAAATCAACGTCCTTTCAGTCGACTCTTATATGCTGGTTGAGCTCAACTCGCCGCAAATGCACAGGATATCGATGGTCCACGGGGGCGCCACTTATGTTTCGATTTCAGTTGAGCAGGGAGGAGGACAATTGGCGCTATGTAGGAATGCTTTGATGAATAGACATTGGTATGTGATTTCTTCGTGTCGATCAGTCTCTGGATTTAACTCATTTGCTTGTAGAACTAACTCAACGGGCGTTCCGGAGTTCATAGGCCCTGCACCCTCCAATATATAACGCCCAACGCATTCAGCGAAGCTTTTTCCAGAGTCCGATGTACATTCAAGTCCACGAAGCTTCGAACATCTATCAGATCCTCCAATGCTTGGAGACTCTTCATTTTGACCTCCAGCGCCCTTTCCCTACGCTTCGAAACCCAACCTTTAATTGCCGTGTTCCTATTCGACCGGCCACATCCTCAGTTAATGGGCGCTGGCTATGTGAGGGTGAGCGGAACGGCTGGGTCTACCTTCACCAAGCAGACGTTCGTCATCGAAGATCGTTGTCTGTCATCAATTTGACGTCGAAGAACTGGTCGTCTAGAACGTGTACCGCAGGCTCAACATCTATCACTTGGCGCCTGTCCACAACGAGTACCAGCCATCCGAACCACAATTTTTACCACCATATCAATCGGATGCCTTACTCACCGTGTACCCCTCCATACAGAACGTCACTGCGAACTTGGATATGAAACACATGGATCTAGACGGGGGACCTATTCCGTTTACAAATAATTTCTTTGGCTGTGATTTATGGCCTAATGTCGTAAAGAGTGGAGTCATCAGCTATCGCTATCGGAATAAAGGCCCAATGCGATCCGCTGTTGGTAGTGAAGAGCGGATCGTATACTTTGACCGTTTGTAGGTAACATCGAATGATCACGTTTCCCGTATAATTCTACCTATGTTTCTCCTCTCATTCTGCAAGCATGGTCGGTGCTGGCAATGGATTTTCAGGAGAAATACAGAAGGGGCCCCAACTTATCATGTGCAGATACGTACAACTGGAATACGATTCTTAGCCTGTATTCTCATTTAATACCACTCATTAATAACTTCACAACATGACATATACAACGCGACGATGATATTTCCAAGAAATATGGATACTAATATATAACTCCACCACTGAATCGTCAAGACATCAGTCAACAAGTTCTTTGTTTCAAAATCCAGCAAAGTAATTATAGGCGGCACTCTTCGCAGCACTGACAAGGTCTCTGTAAGATCGCTTTGGTATCGAATTGTTGTTATATCTCTGCGATGCCGTGGTCTTCAAGTCCGTCAATGCTGCTGACCCAGACAGAGGATCAGTCCGTGTTGCATACTCGTTGCTAAGCACCTGGCTACGGAAACTTGAGCCATAGAAGTCTGAGCCTGAATTCACCGCCGCTTCTACGCCGCTCTGGTCGCTGAGAAGCCATACATTGGTGCGGTAGTTGTATCTGCGCTGGAAGAAATACGTTGTCTCATCTGGAGCAATTGTCAGAGTATGCTCCTCACTCTAAAGATAATAAAGTCAGCGACAAATTTCGTACATGACAATAGTGATCCCACTAACAGTCTGACTTACACAGTACAAAAGTGATAGTTCTCCAATTATTATAAATTATATTTACAACAATTCCAATATCCTCAAATACTTGGACTAATATTATGAACAAGCAAGTCAACAGTACTAAAGCCGGTATGTCTATTTAAAACGTGACATGTGGCGCGGCGCGTGTGGACCCTGGTGCGTGTTGAAGCCAGACAGAGATCATCGGATCAGTTGGAGAAATAAAGTGCCGAGATGTCAGGCCCTCTAACGTCAAGTTTCATTTTGATTCACTTTTGATTCACTTTTGGAGAATCCGGAGGGGATTCAAGGTAGCTACTTTTGGGCCACTTTTAAACTCTCTTTTGGGTTATTCATGTTGATAAAAGTGAATCAAAAGTGCTACCGTGAGTGTCCCTATTGTGAAATTCTAGTATTACAACATAAACCATCTACAAGTGGATGTTTTCTTGCATTCCGTCACCAGGTCACCGGGCCCCTCTCTTCATACTTCTGCACACTATTCAGCGATGAAGCGTTGTACATGCAGCATGGTTTCTCTGCCTCGAGGCTCCACTATAATTAATCTCTACTCATTGAGGTTTGTTGTGCTGGGTTTGTTAAACATGCAGCCTATCAAGATTGTAGAGCAACCCTTAGAATCTAACATATTCCTACTTCTCTCTTGGCAATCTGAGAGGTGTGTAGACGACAGCCGCGGATCATAGCCTTTGGAAGGGTGTTTAGGTACACGTTTCAATCGTGGGTACCTGTTTATATGTGGACTAAAGCTTCCAAGATTGAAATCATTCCTTTCTTTTTCTCCAAGCGCTGGGGAAGCGTAGTCCATAGCTGATAAACCAGTTCAACGATCTCGAACTTCACGGTGGCATCTCCCGAGCCCTTCCGCTTAATCCCGTCCAGTCATATGCCTTATCATAAATATGCGTCGCGCCATCTACAACCTTATTCCAGAGCATTCAAAAAATGCCCTCTAGCTCTTTTCCTATCACTGCAGCGCAGCTATGGGGTTTGTTTATGGAGAGTGTTATATATGGAATATACCTCGTGACTTGTGGTTACTGCGCTCAGTACCTATTTCTGATCGACGGACGAAGGAAACGCCTTAGGGAATACAACTGGGCTATGGTTATTGTGGCGATTCTGCTTTTGATCTTGGCTACCCTTGACGTAACCGTGGGATTTTACTACAATATGTGGGCATTCGTGTCTTATACTAGTGCTGGAGGTGCGATGGAGGCTTTCAGTGATCTTTCTTTTTGGGTCCCCGTTATTAAGGTACACTTATTCAAATGTCAAACTCAGCCGCAGGTACTCACCAGATATACCGGATAGATGGCCAATGTTCTAGCGACAGCTCATATTGGAGATGGAGTTTTAGTAAATCACTTTAGCTACAATAATCAAATAAATTTCTCACTGTGGAAGCAGATATATAGGTGTTGGATCATTCATAATAAATCCTGGCCGGTCGTCGCCTTCTCAATAATTTTATGGCTGACAAGCGCTGCATGCTCAACACGCATGTTGTATATTGAATGCACAATTCATACTACCGCCTTGGTCCTGCACGGGAAGAGCATTACACCCTTCATGACAACATTTTGGACGTTGACTATCGTAATCAATTTCATTACCACCAGTTCGTGTGCCTCTCTGAGAGCGTTATATATTCTCTTACATGTGTCCATAGTCTTACTGGTAACCAAAATTTGGAGAGTTGATCGTCAAACTCGGAAGTATATATATAATAGCCAAATGACGACACATACTCAGAATTCAAGTCCGCTTCGGTACGCTATTCGGATTGTCATGGAGTCAGGAGTTTTATACACGGCCTTTGCATTTATGTCGTATGTCACCTACCTTACGGGAAGTAAGTGGGGGTACCCAGTTACTGACATGGTAAGTTAATATTCAAATGTAAATTATTAGAGTATACTTAGCAACGTTTACTACCGTCAGGAGGTGCCAATCGTTGGAATTGCGTTCAATTTGATCATCATTCGAGCGGCAGCCAGACACGCAGAGGCCAACGGACCTTCACACCCCCGACCCAGAAACTCGATCCATTTTCATCATGACACGGGCCACACCTCTCTATCATCAAGTAGAAGTGAAATATTTCGGGGTGTCACCTAGTTTTCACCTCAAAAAACATCAAATACGTTAATGTCATGAGAAATTAGCAGAATTTAAACATCAGAGCCCCATTCAGGAGAATTGATCATGGAGTATCGAGTTCCCAACTCTCTATATACATGTCAGTCTAGTCATATATATGCACAGTTCTAGTTACTATTACCTATAACTTCCAGCTCAACATTTATGTATATTAAATTTTACGTTGAATAATGTAACTACTCCACGAATAGGTTATGGCGAACGGCAAGAGTGGAAAGCTTCGGAGGTAAAAGATATGAACCGAAGGAGAAGTCATCATAGGTGCTTTCAATGCGTAATTTATGTGCTGCATTATGTCAAAGTAAACGTTAATAGTGAACCACATATCATGCCTAATATACAAGAGTGGTTTCTTCCCATACAGGTCCTTCATCTAATGCCTCAGCTTTAACTCACATCTGCAATGAATCCGATGCAAGAACTGCTCCGTCTACTATTCATGCCATTGAACCAACATAAGCATGTAGTTCCCCGGCCTTTCCTTCGTTGGTATATTAGTCATCCTCAGCCCTTTCTCCAGTCCTTCGCACAGAAGGATGAATTCATGTATTCCACCAATATTTCCGTCAATCGCACACCATTCCTTAGTCAAACTACATTAGGCGCATCTATTTTTGAACTGACTCCAGGACAAAGCAGCACTTTGCTGGTTACCGATTATAGGGGAACAAGTAGATGTGGAAAGTGCTCAGTAAATCCAGTTCACTCGTACGGCCACAAACAGGGATTAGAAAATCTGATCGGCGCGACGAGCTCATCAGATGTACATACCGGAAATACCTCTGATGTGCAGACTAAGAGCACATCAACCTATGGAGGACAATTGGATCTATAGTATAAGCAAAAAAAAAAAGTGTTTACGGTTGAAGACAGACATGAGTGTACCGTTGATAGCGAGCGAAGGTCTGCCCATTTTATACGTTGCCTGACTCATCACTGCTACCCCATCCTCATCTCTGCTAGGTCATTCATCCAGCTAACCTGCCGCAGAACCTTTTATCCCTCTTTTCCACTTTAATCACCTACGAAGAAAGCCTTCTGCACAAAAGAGAGCGTACTCCGGCGTACTACGATATGCTACTCAGCGACGATTACACTCATCAAATCGCAGCAGCGGCGAGGTGTGTTGAGCTGAAGTGCTTGGTGGCGGTGGCCACAGGCTTGTGGGTTAAGGTAACGATGGTCTGCATGAATAGACATCAGAAGCCTCTCCCTACGAATGGGTGACGATGAGCACTGGAGAGACGGGTAGATGAGATAGTGAACAGGCATGCATACACCGGTGGTGGACGCGGGGATCAAGTGGGGGGGACTATATAAAGAAGGGAGACGTAGAATACTGAATGTACTGAACAATGAGTGTAGCAGGAGATGACGATGACACAGGTTAAGGATAGCCTTCTACATCAAATTGTCGTAGTTCATCCGCTCCATCAGCAATTATACTTGCCCTACGACAAGGAATCGTATGCAGAAGAGATGCGGTTCAAATCGGTGCTGTTGAGTAATAATCAGCAATAGGTTTAGGGATTCGTATTGATCTGTAAGGAAACCATCTTCCGCATCGTAAGCTCTAAGAAAGGAAGGAGACGGCATGGGATGTATAGATTCGTTCGTCAACACGTTTGCTGCTTAATCCATACCTAATTTCGAATCATCGAGCACCATGTATGCCTGCTTCTTGTAGGTAGTGTTGCATCACGAGTTGTAGAAGTGTGTAGCATTTGAAAATTGTAAAAGGGGAAGAGCAACTTGCATTCATCGTATTCCCGATTTATCCCAGATCTTTGGAACCAAACACAGCCACAACAGCGGACAATCCCGAAGCTTGATGCGCAAGGGTCACTCTCAACTCATTCTTTCAATGTTCCTTGGCGCTTCTTCTTTCAATAAAATGTTGCAGTGAAGATCGACGTCAAACTTGATTGTAAACCAGTTTATTCAGCTATTATAACTATATCATTCAAGTCCGTAAATGAGTTTTCACATACTGGCAATCAGGTAGCGCAATCAATGTACCTACTTTCCACGCATGCACTGGCATATGCATCATAGCAACATGCTTAGGCTAGCATAATAGCTCGTTCTCTTCCTGGTGGAAATCAGATATTGTGAAGTATCGTCTGGAAATATCAAAATATCATTTTAAGTGAACAAATTACTTTCTAGCCGAGAATGATTTCTTTCCACGCGGGCCCATCACTTAACGCCTGATTCAGATCATGCCTATCGATGCATCCAATAGAAACCCTCTCTGCCCAATCACCGTGCCACTCGATCAACATAATCATGTACTTCCATCCAGGTTCTTCGTCATAACGTTGGTTCTCTGCCCTGTCTTCACGTCCTTCGCACAAAAGGATAAATTCGTGTGTTCCTCCAACGTTTCCGTCGACGGCACACCACTCCAAAGTCAAATACAAAGTACCCAGTTCGCGCTCTGAATCACGACCAAAGATGCCGAGACGAAGACATTTGTTATCGGGACCTAGCTTAGCCGGGCTCGTCGCAGTCTTAATGCTGAGCATGACAGAAACCGTCCAGAATTGCAGGAAACCAGAACCGGGCGTACGATTAAGAGTATCTTTGTAATACTCCGGTGCACCATTTAACGTTCGATCAGACGGTAAAGTCTTCGAACAGTCAAATGGGAATCGGTCTCGTACACGACCGCCGTAGAAGTTCCTAGCTTGTGAACGAGTTGTAGACTGTTTATCATTTTTGTTTTTCTTGGGCGGAAGAATGGGAACACATTTGGTCGAATCATGGGCGAGGCGGTGGTACCAAATGATCCAAGTACGTGCTCGTTGTGCCCCATGAATTTTATCGATTCTACGAGTATACCAATCCCACATCCTTGGATATGACGCACCGATCCAGCCAGACCACGACCAACTCGGTGCCAGTTTTCGACGATGTTGTTCGCGTAATGGATACCACAGCAAGAACCAATCGAAATAAATATTAGGGATTCCGTGACATAGATCTGTCTTCAGCTCGCTCTGAATATAGCGTGAGAGACCAGCGAAAGCATTGTAGATATCTGATTCATAAGTAAGGGACATTTCCGAATAAGTCTGGAGTAGTCCCTCGAAATTTCCGATATCGTTAGTCTCTGGAGCCTTCAGCTGTTTCGATACGATACGTTTATCTTCGCAGACCACGTCTTCGCGCCATTGGTCTGCTTGTCTGCAATTGAAAACAACTTGTCCTCCAATGAAGACAAGACTTCGGCTAGTGAATTGTTGTTCTTGGAATCTAGTTATCATTATAAATGAACAGTGTCTCAAAAAGTGAATAAATTGCACTCACGTCCACGCTCTTGTGTAGTACATGACGTCTTTAATGTAATCTTCATATTTGGGCTTGAAAGCGAGTCTGAATCCAGGCATAATCTCCTCGATCGGCTGCCGTTCACCTCGAGTCCCTGGTCGAACACCGGGAAGCCCAGCATTTGCATCGATTGCTGATGCAGCCATAATCGTCACGAAAGCACCGCCGTATACAAGATCCATCTTGGCGATCGCATCTGCTTTAGAACCTGTCTCGTCATCCTGAACGATGCACAGACAGTCCACCCATAAATACCGTAATCCAATTTCTCGCACAACTTGCATGGCATCTCGGATTGTCGGAGGAATTTTATCATAAAACTCCGGACGAAGCAATGCTCCAGGTTTCTCCAGTTCGTTAACAATATTGGAGAGCGTCCTGAGGAAATCGGCCCTCTTCCCCCACACATAGCTCAGTGCTGCATATTGACAGTGAGGTGGACCAAGGATGAGGCAATTGGAATTGACATCTATCAGACGAAAAGATGGAATTTCACTGGGTGGATTTGTGATTTTATGATTCAACAACTTTGATTTATTGCAGGATTCTCCATGATAGCGTTTACATAGCGAGAGCCAGTTTCGAACGACGCTAAAATCAATACTGTCATCGCGAATGGGACGAACGAAGAAAGCCTTGAGGTCGGTGGGCGAGTCGTTGGCTAATAATGTGATTTCGGGGAATAAATTAAGCCTCATAGAGCCAACATATTCTCCTTTTCCCTTTTGAGCATAGGGATTTAAAGTGCGGATTTGGGGGATGTGATTCCACGGTTGGTTGACGTCAGGTCGAATGCCATCTGTACTCCAGCTCATAACAACTGAGACATCCTTTCCGTCCTCCTCATCAGGTACCTCTTTACCTCCAAGCGCAACGAGAACAAGTCGACAGAATGGACAATGGGCTCTGCTACGAATAGCCTTTACAGTATCCATGTTTATATTCGGATCATGGGGTTTGTTTTGTGTTTCGTTGTCACTAGGAAGCACGACAAATCGATTGGGAGAAAGTTTGAGGTCTTTGCACACATCACAGAGACGATCGGTAGGGGATGCAATACTGTGGGCAATAGGAAGAAGAGGAGGAGCGGCAATACTCTTGTCCTCGTCCGATTCAGAGCCATCAGTATCAGATGCACCACTGCTTGGAACGGATTTCCAGTCCGAATCAACCCCTTGGTTGTCGTGGATTACAGCAGAATCTGCGGTGGCCGGAGACATGACACAAGGGCTATATAACTTCAAACTAGAGAAGAGTGGTTAGTTAAATAACGGGGAGCTTATCGATTTGATCTTTCAGATACGTCTCCATAAGTACTCAGTTCTGATAAGCGCTCATCACTCTTCTGAAGCGCCCATCAGGAGATGTACCTAAATTACCCAGCTTCACCTATTGAGTTCTTCATTTGACATGTGTTGACAGGATACATTGACCGAAGGCATATCTTTCGAACATAAACGCGATCTACATGCACATGTTGGTGTTCGAATCATAGGACGTGTCCAAAACCCTACGCACGGCGCTATGTATGATCCGGGATCCAGAACACTAACCAGCGCCAGTTGAAAAAGAAATTCGAAGCTTGTGAATATATAAAACTGAATATTACCGATAGGATATCAGTGAGAAATAGGTAAAGGATATGAAGAGCAGTGTCGAGGCAGCGCGAAACGAGAGGTCGACTTCATCCACCGTCGGTTCAACCACCACGACAATGCACACCGACATGCATAGCAGTAGAGATGAGTACGGTGCGAGTGGAATGTCAGGGTTCGAGGAGGCGTAGTAGAAAGATGCGACAATGACATGGATCATGAATAGTGAGCAAATACATGTATCGAAGAAAAAGACATGGGTTTATCACAAAGAGTTTATGGAACTCTTGCTATGCCCTTCTCCCTCTTGTCACTCCGACACTCCTCCATCTACACAGCAAGTCGGAACCGCCATCGTTCTCCATTGCTCGTAAACAGTCTCGTATACTAGGTTCCAGATGACGGTAGTGGTCAGACTGGAGAGGAACATAAGATAAGTGGTGATGCTGGTTCTCGTGGTGAGGAAAGTTGGACCAATGAGACATTCGCTATGCATGATTGACATTGTGAAGTCCAACCTGGGCGATGCTCGAGCTTGATAGCAATAGTTGAATGCCCGTGATGGTCGAGCCACAATAGCCGTCTGCATGATGAGACCTGGTTATATAAAGGCAATGGGGAATGTGGGTATGAGGGAAAGAGGCGCTAGTGTTGTGGACAAGCGTTTCGACAAATTTTGGTCCGGGAGCATATGGTCCAGAGCCTCATACGAGTGCAACGAGTCGGGTACACTTGCACCTGGAGGCGAAGAATAGGAAGGCGAGACGTTGGTGCGTTGATGATTGCAACCAGGGCGTCGATGTAGAGGGAGGCGTCAACGTAGAGGCAAGAGAAAGGGCCAACGTGAACTTGAATGAGGATCACTTTGCATGCTCCAGCTTCTTTGTCCTCTGTCATTCACTGATCTGTTTCATATAACAAATGTGATGGTGCCTTCCCATACGCCCAACGTTCCTGATGTCCAAAACCAATCCAACCCCCCTTCCTAGACCGCTTGCGACATTCCTCCTGGTAGTGGCCATAACGCCACGATGGTGAACATGCTCTGGTTTGGCAAAGGATTCCGAGACTCCGCTTGGACTACGATGTGGAGCATTCTCGGAGTCGTGGATGGAGGTGTCAACGGCTTGGAGGCATGCTCCCCGACTGGCATAGGGTCCATGGAGGATGAGCACGTCGAGCCCACTGATGATAAGCGTCTCTGTGTGAAGATTGGGGAACCATCGTTAGGACAGAACACCCGCGTAAACATATTGCTGAAAACAAAGGGAAGAAGAGATCCAAGAAGAGAGTAAGCACATACTCGAGCAGCACAGACGCTGCTAACGTGAGTGATAGTTCTATTATGAGATGTTGGATTCGACAAAGAGGAACATGGTGATTTGAAGGAACGCGTAGACATGGGCAAGAGCCTGGATGGGGGCGAAAAATCGTGCATTTTTCTTGCAGCTGCTTCACAGTCCCCATGCCGATCCGGCCATTCGCCTCTTTCCCGCTCTTTATCCCCCAACTGCACCTGAGGACATATCCTTCTTTCTTCTTGATTTTCTCCTCACTCTCTCATTCGACCACTCCATCATCCCAAATGACAGCTGAATACATTCTTCCTACACCTCCATGTCATCGAAGCCGCGTAGGTATACTGGGCTCAGATGCTAGACGCTAGATGTTGTCGACGGGACAGGAGGAGCTTCCACTGGTGATTGGTGCAGTAGCAATCCTTCCGAAGGTTCATAGGGCCTAGGAGGCTCCATAAGCTGTCGTCGTCGAGTTGTGAGCTGATCACGTAGTTAGGTTTGAATGAGCGTGGCTGGGCTAACATGTAGACACGACACACAGGACATGTTCGAGTAGGCAGAGGGTAAAACAGACTACTCAAAAATAAGCAAAGCATCGACGAAGCCTGAGATAATCCATGCCTTAATTCCATTTCTCCTACACGTCTATAGTACTCTCCCGACAGACCAGAGTGCTAATCTACCAAGTCCAGCCGGTTCCTTCAATAGCTCGCAGTTTGCTTGACCATCTTGAATCTTGACGTTGTTTGGGGTGTGAGGAACAGGAAGCATATGCACCGCCGCGAATGGATGGAAATGCTGAAGAACCACAAACTCTCGATTCGTCCAAGAGCTGCTGAGGTTATTCCCGAAGGACAAAACGTGATTTGTTTGGCAAACACGATAATGATAAACAGAACCCACTGAAAGTTTTTGATGGTAACCCCAGCCGGTTCCACTTCCAATTCAAATTAATTCAAAGCGTTTTCACCTCTCGTTATAGTCGAAGTCATCGCTATTATATCACAGCGATGGTACCAGGGTTGGAATTCAGGTACGTACTGTGGTTATCCTGACCCCTTTATCACTGTCAATTCCTGCGCAAATCGCAGTATCAGGTCGGCTAGCACATGTAATCCGGTGCAGCATAGCCCCTAAGGAAACAACAATATTATTTTCTATCATCCTAAAATCGTCTTCATTGACAGATTTTATGGGATCTTATCTTGGGCTGTTATTCAACCGGTATATTATTTAGTCTTCTCACTAGCAAAACTTCCTAAGCCAAAGCTCTCATCCGTGCACAGCACGATAACCGTTCTGCCCCCCATTAGTAGCAATCACACCACGTTGTACCCATGGTAACCCTGATATAATATAAACTCGAGGTTCGTCTTCCGGGATTCACGGTCACAGGCGTCGTAGATGGTTTATCATTTTCTAGATCACACTGCCACATACGCAGTCATTTCTGTCGTTTCGATACAATGAAAAGTCTTATCAGCTCTATGCCCCGTACTGAATGGAGACTGCGCAACTCGCAGCAAAGGGTAACTAAACGTGCATAGCATACCCCGCTAAGGAGTTTAGGAATGTTCTCCGTGAAAGCGTCAATGACACTCTTGTCACTGATTCTATAAAACAGGTATGTGTTTGATTGATGCTAGCTAGTATCTCATCTTTTCTTCTTCTATTATCACATCATGGTAGCCATTGATGGAGATTGTGCGCTGAGTCATTTTATATTCTGACGATTATGAGACTAATTCCCCAGTACAGCCCTGTTTAGCCTGATCTCTCGAGCAAACTCTGCACATAAGGATACTCCCTACGGCTATGTACCAACTCAGTGGATTACCATCTTGTTTCTAGTTTTATTTTCCATATCTACTCGTAAGTTTTGTCGTTTCCATCTCACCAATATCTTATATCTAACTCGAATGATATCAATAGTGGCTCATACTGGCCAATTAATTTACTTCCGAACCTGGTGGATGATTCCGACCGTGATTCTCTGCGGATTTTTGGAAATCCTTGGCTGGTCGGCGAGGCTCTGGTCTAGCATCTCTCCCATGAGTAGCAATGCGTTTACGATCCAGTATGTTGCCCATCTATTATGGAGGATGCTATTTCTCAACGCCGCCATAGAATTACAGCGACGATTATTGGCCCAACCCCGCTCGTAGCTGCTAATTTTATCATTCTTGGAAGGATTATAAGGCGTCTGGGGCCTGCGTACAGTCGTCTCAGCCCAAGCTTGTGTACGTCGTTCATACCAATCTCCGTCGTTTATTTACTCAACGTGATGAACCGGCAGATGCTCGACTCTTCCTAGGATGCGTAAGTTCATGATCTCTATACGCTAGTGTTGTCATTAATCTCTGCTCTTCTTTAGGACATTATATCACTTGTTGTACAAGCTGTAGGTGGAGCAATGGCATCCATCGCAGTGGATCCAACACCGGTAAGTGATAAGTGCGTTCATGTGTGGTTGAATTTTATCTTATTCCAATATCCGTAATAGGGAGGCAACGTCATGCTTGGCGGAATTATCTTTCAAATGAGTACGTCTCCCTTCGCTCTGCCGCATAAGTTATCACTTATACTCTAGCCAGCTACGATCACGGTCTATGCGATATCCGCTGCGGAATTCTTCTACCGATACAACAAAAACCTCCCTGTTAGTCCTGGACGTACCGTAGAAGGGAAACCACACATGATGCGAGCGAACATGACCCCGAATTTGAAGATGATGAGTATCGCATTGGTGTTTAGTACTTGTATACTTTTCATTCGGTACGTTCGACACTTCGATGACACTCAGATCAGAATATTGATTACCCCCTCTAGCGCCATATACCGAACCGCCGAACTTATTGATGGATGGAATGGAGTCATTATCACCACTCAAGTCTATTTCAGTGAGTTTTTCATATAATTATTCTCATTATCGTCAACTAAAATCAAATTCAGATATTTTCGACGGTGCGATGATCGTGTTGGCCGTTTACACGCTGAACTTCGCTCATCCCGGTCGCTTACTCGCCGGAAATTCTACTATCCAGGAAGAAGAAAAGGTGTCATCACTCGACAGTCGATCTACCGAGGTTTGACACTGGTAAGATCGAGGCACATATGGACAAGTAGTATACAAATGTAGCCCTCAGGAAGGCGCATTGCAGGACTACGAGATACTTGTTTGTAACTTGTATTACGACTACCGCTGTGTATCCCATGGACGATTATATCAGCGTATTATGTTTATAGCAGCGCCATAATGCTCCATACTACAGTAGCACTGAGTAATGAAATTTTATGGTTGAAAAATCACCTTGGTGGATGTATGTATGTTTCACCCATCTCGTAGAAGAGGACAGGGGTCGATGACTACGGGTCTGCGGTGCTTATGCACATTCTTCCCTCTGATCCTGTATTGTAATCTGCCGAAACAGCGGTTGGATACTGTGGGATTGGGGGAAATATCAAAAACCGACGGCTGAGCAACGCTGTTTCCGAAACATTGCCAGTTCTTATGAGATAGATCATTCATAGCGTAACAATGCATCCAGGTTTTTACGGGTTTCCAGATTCTTATCGGTGTTGCGGTCAAGGTCAAGGATTGAGAACCTTAACGGCGCAGGCCCAGCGAGATAGGAGTTAGGAACAAAGGGTGCGCGTTAATTCGACGAGGTGTTACAGTATAAACTACAAGTATATATAAGAAAAGATAATATGACGAAGGTGGCAGAAAAGAAGAAAGTAAATAGTAAACAGATTCTGTAAGTATGATGAAGGTGGCATAAAGATTCGGCCGAGGTGGATGGTAGTGACTTGACCGTCACCATCGGTACAGGCTAGATATGTTCCGGATATATTCGCGCCCACCAAAAGTGTCCGCGTTTGGACATTTTCCCACAGGTTACCTTTCTTTCTCCTCCGTCTTTATCGCGACATACAGTAGCGGGAAATACATATTTATTTATGAAACTTGGGTTGGTATTAGATGACTACTTAGATATATTTGTGCAAAATTTCAAGTTAGTATTCCTATCCTTTGCCATCAAAATCTTCGAAACATAATCTGTCCTCCTTGCAATGTATACATTCACTTATTCCACTAGTAGCTCCTCCCATACAACTACAACATACTTGCAAAACTCTGAAGTATTCAAAGGAGGATGCAATAAAATATTTAAAATGGTTTTACGTCATGCAAATGTGAGCTGATTGGGGAAGCACAAAGAGACTTTGCAGGATAAAGGAAAATTAGATATTAAGTGAGTGCAACGATTGCATTGCTGAAATAGCTGGATATTTAATTGAGCTGAAATTCACAGAAATCATCTCATAATCCATGAATCTATTAAACACTTAAAATTTCCCTCGAAAATTTACTTTTTTATCTGAAAAGCCATGAAGGATTGATTGCAGTCTTATAACTGTCCCCCATCGTGCAAAATCTCTTAATGTTTCCACAATCAACTCACATTGGCATGACTTAGAAATCATTGTAAATCATTGATTAAATTCTCCTTTAAACACTCAAGAGTTTTATAAGGCGGTCGTGGTTGTATGGGAGGAGCTACTGGTGGAATAAGTGAATGTATACATTGCAAGGAGGACAGATTATGTTTCGAAGATTTTGATGGCGAAGGATAGGAATACCGACTTGAAATTTTGCACAAATATACATAAATAGTACATCTAATACTAACCCGAGTTTCATGAATAAATATGCATTTCCCGCTACTGTATGTCGCGAAAGAGACGGAGGAGAAAGAAAGGTAGCCCGTGGGAAAATGTCCAAACGCGGATACTTTTGGTGGGCGCGAGTTCCCCAAATTACAAACAATGACAAATGGTCACGAAAACTACAAACTATTGAAGGAACTGGGTGAACGTGGTAGACTAGCACTCTGGTCTGTTGAGAGAGTACTGTAAACGTATAAGGGAAATGTAACTAAGGTATGCATGATCTCAGGCTTCGTTGATGCTTTGCTTACAATATTCCTGAGTAGCTCCCTGTATCCCGATA
>JASFCX010000071.1:0-23288 GCA_036937015.1 Crucibulum parvulum | reverse complement strand
TTTTGTTTTGTGAAATTCCTTAGAATGCCAATCTGTTTCTCCCATTCAACTGCATCTCATAGATGGAAGTACCAATGCGGTAATCACTCAGACAGTTTCCTTTCCCACCGTTTTTTCCTTTGGTGAAATCCTAGCCCTCGAGTTCTATGTAACTCCTCTAGATTCTGCTTGCTCTGTGGTTTTTGGATATAATTGGCTTCGCCAGCACAATCTGTTGATTGATTGGGTTGCTAAAACTATTTCTTTCCACTTCACAGGACCTTCTCTGCCCTTATTGACCATCTCCGCGCGTATAGCTACCTTGCCTGCAATGGAAAACACTTCTCCGCCTTCACCACTGGATACTCCACTCAGAAAACCTTCAGTCTCTCTTGTCAACTCAGTGGCCTTCACACGAGCCATCAAGTTAGAGGGTACTCAAGTATTCCAATTTCAACCATCCGATCTGTCCACTCCCACGCTTTTTGCAGGAACTGTCAAACCTGCTGACCTGTCCTCCGTGCCTGCTGAGTACCATGAATTTGCTGATGTATTCAGTAAAGCCAAGGCCAACAAACTAGCCCCACACTGCCCTTATGATCTCAAGATTAACCTTGAAGAAGGTACTTCTCTGCCTCTCGGCCCCATCTATTCCCTCTTGCAATCTGAGCTTTCTGCTCTCTGTGAATTCATTGATGAAAATCTCACTAATGGCTTCATTCGCTCTACCAATTCTCCACATGGTGCACCTGTCCTTTTCATTTGGAAGAAGGACGGCTCTCTTTGTCTTTGTGTAGACTTCCGAGGTCTCAACAAGATCACCAAGAAGGATTGCTACCCTTTGCCCCTGATCTCCGACCTTTTAGATAGCCCTTGCAAGGCTCAGCTCTATACAAAGATAGATCTCTGCCATGCTTATCATCTAGTCCGCATTACTGAAGGTAATGAATGGAAGACTGCCTTTCGCACTCGCTATGGCTCCTTTGAATGGATGGTAATGCCCTTTGGTCTCTCCAACGCACCTGCGGCGTTCCAACATTTCATGAATGACATTTTCTCTGACCTACTTGACGTCTGCGTCATTGTCTACCTTGACGACATTCTCATTTACTCCAATGACCTCTCTCAACACCACTCTTATGTCCGTGAGGTACTCAAACGACTCTGCAAGCATGGTCTCTATGCCCGTATAGACAAGTGCAAATTCCACTCTGAACAAGTGGAATACCTCGGCTATATCCTCTCCCCTGATGGTTTGAAGATGTCTGAAGATAAAATAAAGGTTATTCAGAAATGGCCAGAACCTCGCAAAGTGAAAGACATTCAATCTTTCTTAGGTTTTGCTAATTTCTATCGTCGATTCATTTGGAATTACTCTGACATCGTTGTCCCACTTACCTGCCTTACACGCAAGGACTCCGCATGGAACTGGTCTTTGGAATATTCAAAGTCTTTCAATACTCTCAAGAAGGCTTTCACCACTGCTCCTATACTCACTTATTGGATTCCCGATGCTCAAATCATCATAGAAACAGATGCTTCTGACTATGCCCTAGCGGCTATCTTATCTATTGTTCTTCCCACTGGTGAAATTCACCCTATCGCATTCCACTCTCACACATTTACCGCAGCAGAATTAAACTACAACACCCATGACAAAGAACTCCTGGCGATCTTTGCCGCTTTTCAAACTTGGCATCATTATCTTGAAGGTGCAGCTCTTCCTATAGATGTTGTCACTGATCATAAGAATTTAGAATACTTTGCTACCACAAAGATTTTGACATGCCGTCAAGCATGATGGTCGGAGTTCCTCTCTCAGTTTAATCTTATCATCTGTTTCCGCCCAGGAAAATTAGGAACAAAGCCCGACTCCTTAACTAGACGATGGGATGTCTACCCAAAAGAGGGGAATAGCGACTATGCCAAGGTCAATCCACACAATTACCGACCGGTATTCAACCAAGAACAACTCACCACTTCACTCCGTGCTACTATTCTTTCATTCCCAGTTCTCCGCAGCGCCCTGCTTATGGATGTCAAGAAACTCCATTCAGATATCTTAGCATCCTTAGCAGATGACCAGATCTCTGCAGCACATCCTACCATTCCCACCTTACCACGCTGGACTTGTGATTCCCAAGGACTTCTCCGCCTCAATAATCGAATCTACGTGCCAGACATAGTGGATCTCCACCTACATGTCATATAATACAAGCATGATCACATCCTCTCTGGTCATTTTGGGCAAAACAAGATATTAGCTCTTATCCGATGCAAATACACTTGGCCGAATATCCGTACTATAGTCAAGGAATTCTGCAAGTCTTGTGTTACTTGTATGCACTCTAAACCTCAACGACACCGACCCTATGGCACTCTCAAACAGCTTCCCATTTCTGTTAGACCCTGGCACTCGATATCAATGGACTTCATAGAGAAACTCCCTAGCTCTAGTGGTTTTGATTCCATTTTGGTAGTCATTGACCAACTCACTAAACAATCAATATTCATCTCCACTTATGACACCATCACCTCTGCAGAACTTGCTCGGTTATTTGTCATCCATGTATTCTCCAAACACAGAGTTCCCTCACATATTACATCTGACCGCGGTACCAAGTTTGTCTCCCACTTTTTCCACTCTTTAGGCAAACTCCTTAACATGGAACTCCACTTCACTTTGGGTTATCATCCAGAAGGTGACGGCCAGACAGAACATACCAACCAAACACTTGAGCAATACCTTCGGATTTACTGCAATTATCAACAGGATAACTGGCACAACCTTCTACCCCTTATAGAGTTTGCTTACAATAATGCACCTAGCGCTATTACTGGTGTATCTCCATTCTTTGCCAATAAGGGCTATGACCCCTCCATTTCCATTCATTCCAAACGCAACATTACATCCTCAAAAGCACATGACTTCGCCGTAGACCTGGATCAACTCCACCAGTTCTTACATGTGGAGATTGCTGAAGCTCAGAAGCAATATCAGATCTCTGCAGACAAAACTAGGATTCCCGTACCAAACTTCAAACTTGGTCAGAAAGTATTCGTTAAAGCAAAGTTCTTTAATACTACTAGGCCTGCTAAGAAGCTCTCAGAGAAATTTCTAGGCCCCTATGAAATTATAGGTCATGCTGGCTCTCGCTCTTTCACTCTCTGCCTTCCCGACTCTATGCGCACTGTTCACCCCGTCTTCCACGTCTCCATGCTCGAACCCCATCATAAAAACACCATCCCTGGCTGGGTAACTAGTCCACCTCCTCCTGTTGAGATCAACAGTAATATCAAGTATGAAGTTGAAGAGATTCTCAAGTCCAAAATAGACAGGCAATACAAACATTGTAAACTCCAGTACAAAGTCCATTGGCTTGGATATGCGGACACCGACAAATCCGAATCTTGGCTCCCTGCTACCAAACTAGATTATGCTCAAGAACTGGTACAGGATTTTTATCAAAGATATCCCCATTTCCCCGGTCCCCTAGACAAATTATAGATTTCTTTTATTCTTCTTTGCTTCAATTTTCACTTTTCTGAACATTGTCCACCCTTCTCCATACATACTTCATAGTTCTCCGCACATTCCCATTTGTTCTCCACCACATCTCACTTCATTTCAACTTACAACGTTATCCCACTTCAAACCCACAAGAAATCACATACAAACAAGAAAAGAAAACATAAAATAAAGTCCATATATACAATTAGTCTTGGAGAGTCTGGCTCTCCTCGACTTCTCCACCCTCTCTCACTTCTCTGTTCTTCCTACCATTGTTCTCCATCTCTTTCTCAACTATCTCCACATTCCCTTGCCTGTTTTCTACCTCCTGGTCCACCTCCTCTGCACTCCCTTGCTCGTTCTCCATCTCCTTCTCACCTGACTCCGAATTTCCACTCCCCTTCTCCATACTATCCTCCTCGTTCTCCGCATCCTCAGCTTCTACCTCCACATCCTCTCCACCCTTCTCAACGGCTTGTTGCGCAGCCGCTGCCCTAGCTTCCCTCTCCCTCTTCTTCCACAACTCTGCCCTCTTCTGGTTGATCCACATCTCCGAAGAGATGGACTCCATCACCCTCATCATTGCCTCCTGCGCCTCGGCATTGCGGAGTTGTGCTTCTGCATGGTCTTGAAGCACATCGCGGAGATCTCGCCCCAGACGGTTCACCACAGAACGTATCTCACATACTGTGCCATGCATCTCCCTAGCAAGATCTCCGAATGTGGCCGTCAATTCCCGCATGAAGGCCATAGTCTCCCACGTCATAGCCAGCAAAGCCTGGCTCTCCAAACTCCTCTCTACCCTTGCCCTCCTTGACGGGCCTACCTCTTCCTCACTATCGGAGTCCACCTGTGCCTGCTGTCACTTATTTGGGATTTGGGTTACTGGCTCTTCAAAGTATGGCCGCTTCTTATCAAAGCATCGCAAGCACAACTCGTGCTTGCGAAGTCCGATAACCCGGCGCCAACAGATAGCACCGTTGTGTGCACACTTTGAGCAAGGATGGACTTCATCCATTTCCCACCGAGTCCCACTTGCATAGTTGAACCTGTCCGCAAAACAAGAGTACTAAGTTTTCCACATTAGTAAAACACTACACCTAATGGAAAACACTCGCTCGATGCAGGTCACTTGCCGGTTGTTTGGGAAATCGCTGCACACCCTGATAAATACTCTATAAAACTTATCAATCAACAATAAAACGAAATGAAACTCATTACTCACCTCTTCAAGCTTTTTTCATTCCTCATCCACCCCCCACAACCTCTTCCTTTTAGGAAACGCAGTACTCTGCGTCGTCTGGGCCCTCTCCTCACGGTGTCGTATGACCTCCACGAGCTCCTCCTCATCCTCGTCCTTGTCCACGTCCATATATGTGGCCTCCTTCTTGCGGCATTCTCTCTCCGCCTTATCCGCTTCGGCCTTCTTACGCTCGGCCTCCTCCCATGCTAGCCTCTCCTCCTCTGCTTTCCTCTTAGCCTTGTCTGCTGCTTTCTTCTTCTCTGCAATTGCCGCTAATTTGGCTGCAGCCTCTGCCTGGACCTGGCGCATGGCTTCGGCAAATTTGTCCTCTTCAGGGACATTAGAGGCAGGGTGTTGAGAGGAAGACATTGCAGTAATGAGTTTAGCGCAAGATGGGAAAATGTTACTTGAAGCGCACCAACCACCACCCATCATATATAGCACTACTCAGCCACGTGTAAACAACACCAATCACCGATCCTGATGGACCTCAGGGTTCGGTCCTAAGAGGGGAATACTGTCATGTCCATGCCTTGACGACTCAAACTCCGCACGTCATCATCAACTCCGCACCGTTCACATACAACTCCACACTTCCTGGCTCCGTTCACCACATGTGTCTTGCAGGTTTCTGTTGAAATCTTGATTATCTATTATCTATTTCCATTTATCTTTTGATTTATATCTATTTCCTTTAGTTACAATTATGCAGTCTGCTTCAAGTCTCATACATGTTTCATATTTCATATCTAGTACTCTGCGTTACTCGTCTCTACTCCACAGTTACTTGTCTCCAGACTTCTAGTATTTAAACCTACTTACTTCACTATGTAACCTCAGTTTGAATATCAATCTAGTCTGCCAAATTACTCCGCCTTGAGTTATCACCAACTCCACACACCCAGTAGAACTCCTGCAGGGAGTTCCTCTTCATTGTTCAGAACTCCACCTTGGGTTCTGTCTTAGTTCGCTCTCATCATTCGGAAATCCAGGGACCACTAGTGGAAAGGGGCGCAGCACATAAGCTGAAGCCAAAGTCCCTAGTTTGCCTCAAGGCAATCAGTCTCTGTACTCTGCCCTCGCTATCCAACATCTCCGCCCCTAAGTCAGCCTATCTCTGGCACAGCACTTAACAATCCAGCCCTTTGTAGTAGGCATCCATGAAACAGCATGAGTGTGTAAAAAACCTGATATTGATGGGGATCAGATAAGATTAGTCATAAACAGTCAATGCCTTGGCATGGATGTGATTGGAACTTCATCCAAGCTTTTGATGATATTTCTCTCCAAATCTTCTTTTTTTGACAATGGGGGGTAGTGTCTATATCTACACTTTGCATAACCCCAGCACTGATCAATGAAATTATTGAGAGTGTAGTTGGTAGATAGAAAATATAATGTCTATTGTTCTGCTATAGACTTCTAATGAAGCCTTTATATACTAAGTAAGTAAGTAACTAATAATATCTATGAGTATCTACAAGTGTACATAGCCCAATACTGCTGACTGAGATCTGAGTAAGCATGCCAAGGGCATGCATCAGGCACAGCATCCAGAGTTGCCTTACCAGGTTGGCTTTCCAACACTCCCCCTCAACTCCAAAGTCATGCCAATCTGTGAGATCAAATCTTGAAACTTAAGCATTGGCAATGCCTTAGTGAATACATTGGCTAGATTATCTTCAGATGCACAGTAATCTACTGTGATCTTGTTAGAGATAATCTTATTGCACACAAAGTGATGTTGGATGTCAACATGCTTGCTCCTTGCATAACATCCTGAATTCTTGGCAAACATAATTGTTAATTGATTATCAACATTGAGCAATGTCAGGTTGGTCTGTGGGAATCCTAATTTGGTAAGTAGGGTGCACAGCCATGATACTTTATGTATTGCTAAGCTTGACACCATGTACTCTGCTTCCATGCTCCACATGATTGGGCTACTGGGTAAGCTAAAAATATATCCAGTAAGTGATCTGTGATTGTTTATGTCTCCAGCCCAGTTGGCATTGAAATATGCTGTGAGTTCCATATTTGGGTCTGTTCCATGCAGAATGCTGAGATCCCATGTCCCATTTAGGTATCTGAATATCCATTTCACTGCTGTCCAGTGTGCTGGTGCAGGGTTCAATAGGAATTGAGTAAGTTGTTGGACAATGTATGCTATGTCTGGCCTTGTGCCAATTGTGGCATACATCAGTGATCCAACTGCCTGTGTATACTCTGGGATGTTGTACTGCTTGCTGTTGGGTGTCTTGGTAAGCTTGACATTGGGATCAGCAGGCATTTTCCATGTCAAATTGCTCTAAGATCTTGGCAATATACTGAGTCTGCATAATCTTAGTTGTCCCATGATTGTGCATGACCTCAAATCCCACAATCTGTTTCATTTCCCCTAAGTCTGTGATTGTGAACTTCCCACAAAATTCTTCCTTGATTTGGGCTATTACATCATTATCTGATGTGAAGATGGCAATGTCATCCACATGTACCACCACTATGGCTATCTCATTCCCATGGCACCTGATGTAGATGCATTGATCTGCAATCAAGCACTTATATCTGAGATCAATAAACACCATGTTGAGCTTCTTGTTCCAGACTCAGCCAGACTGCTTAAGTCCATATAATGCCTGTAATAGGAGTAGTATGAGTCCAGTGCTGTCCTTGTAGCCTGGGATCTGCTGCATATAGATCTCTTCACTAAGTGTGCCATTTAGGTAAGCACCAATGATGTTCATCATGTGAGCTGTGAGACCAAGTTGGCATGCAAGCACAATCAATAGCCTAAGTGTGTCAAGTCTTGTGGCTGGTGCAAAAGTTTCATCAAAATCTATACTGGGGATCTGGGAAAATCCTTTAGTGACTAATTGGGCCTTGTATTGGATGATATTGCCATTTGCATTGTATTTGATCTGGTAAACCCATTTGCATGCAATTGGCTTCCTGCCATCCAGTAACTCCATAGTCTGGTATGTGCCCAATGTCTTGAGCTGACTAATCTCCTTGTCCATGGCCTGTTTCCATTTTGGCCAATCATGGCAATCCTTTGCTTCCTCAAACAATTTAGGCTCATTGTTTAAGCCTTCTCCTAGTAATGCCCAATCTTCAGCTAGATGGACCACATCCTTTTTGGTTCTCCAGCCTGTCACTTTAGGGTTATGCATCTGGAGATAGTCTGGCCATGCCTGCATCACTACACAGACTGGGCACTTTTCAATTGCAATAGGGATCTTTGATGGTGTTGCCAATTTTGGCTCTGGCACCACTGATTCAGCTGCTTTGGATGTTTCAATCAGACTATTCTCAATTTGGTTACCTGAAGTCTGATTGACATCACCTGTCTCCCCCTCAAACAGCAGAGGGTAATTGACTGTGACTTCCTTGGCATTGTCCGCTGGCTTGTCACATAAGAAGATTGCATTGCACAATGTCTGGATCTTGCACGCAACAGGGTTATAGTACCAATAGCCTTTGGTTGTGGATGAGATTCCCATAAAAGTAAATTTTTGGGACTTCAGTTCCAATTTAGTGTTCTTGCTGTCTTGTTGCAGCACCCAGCAATCCCAGCCAAATTCCTGTAAATGGGATATATCCAGCTTAGTGCCCCAGAATAACTCATCAGGGGTCTTGCCATTCAAGGCACATATCAGAGATTGGTTCTTTAGGTAAGTGGTGTAAGCAAGTGCTTCTGTCCATAAGAAGTAAGGGATCTTGTGAGAGATCAACATGGCATGTGCATGCTCCACAAGGGTCTGATTGATGCACTCTGCCATTCCATTTTGGGAAGGTGAATGCATGGCTGTGACTTCTAGCTCCATGCCTTAATTGAGTAAAAATGTTTTGAATACCTTATTTAGGTACTCTGTGCCACCATCACACCAAAGCTTCTTGAGCCTCTTTCCTGATTGGGTCTCCACATAGCTCTTGTATTGCTTGAAATGGGTAAATGCCTTGTTTTTCTTCTTCTTAAAGTAAATGTGTGATTAGCATGATTTCCCATCAGTAAACATGACAAAATAGTGTTCTCCCCCTATTGCTGTTATCCAGGCCAGTCCCCATACATCAGTTACCATCAGATTGCCAATATCAGCTATTTACATTGTGCTTTCCTGTGGGAATGGCTCCACATGCTGCTTGGCCTGGATGCAGGCCTCATGAGCACTGCAGATTGGGCTTGACTGATTCATCAACTTTCATCCCAATCACATGATCTTTCTTCTTGAGCATCTTTACAGAAGCTATGTTCATGTGACCCAAGATCTTGTGCCATTCTTCCCACATGCATGCTCCTTTGGCATTAATGAATGTGTGATCATGTTTGGTAATGGCATGTTTGATAATGGCATGTTTGTCTGTGGCCTTGATCTGTATGTCATACAGCTATCTGGCCTTCTTTCCTTTGGCAATAAGTGTACTGTTCAGTGATTTGAACTTGACATCATCCCCTTTGAATAAAATTGAATATTTGGCATCGGTTACCTGTGAGATTGAGATAAGATTGTACAGTGCATTGTTCACATGCAGTACATTGTGTAACATGATTGGGTAACTGTCCTTGCTATATTGGGAGATGAGCTTGATGCTGCCACATCCCTGAGCCAGCATCCTGCTGAAGCCTCTGACATAATGTCCAGGAGTTTCCACATAATCTAAAAATAGACTTTGATCACTGGCAATATGCAATGTTGCCATGCAGTTGGCTAATCATATGTCATTACTGGCAGCCAGTATGGCTATGTTGTCTTTGTCTGGCTCTTCTGGCTCCTCTGAGATTATGGTAAATGCAAAGTTGTCTTTGCCCTTGGCAATGTGTGTGTGATCAGATCACTTCTGATTAGATTTGCCTTTTTCGGACTTTGCCTTTGATTGGCAATTGGCCTGATAATGTCCCTTCTTCCTGCAATTGAAACATGTGACATTAGTCTTTGGCTTCTTCCTATGGCTATGGAATGCTAAGGCTGTGTTGTCTCCAGCCTTGGCAGACTTATGCCAATCTTGATCAAGGATCTGGGAAATAAGCTTTGATGATGACATAAGTGCCATGGTGTCAATACCAGAGATGAAATTGTTCCATATTTCCATATTGGGTAATGATGTGAGAAGCATCTCTGAGAACTTGGGCTCTTTGAGCTTCTTTCCTAAAGCAGTAAGTTCTTCCTGATAGCCCTGCATCACATGGATGTGTGCCTCAATGCTCATGCCTTCCTTGCACTGAGCACAGAACAGCTTCCAGTGCACCATAATGATGCCAAGTGCACCCTGTGGCTCCAATAACTCCTTTAGGGTATCCCATGTGCCCTTTGATGTCTTTGCACTAGCCACATACACTAGCATTTGATCAGCCACATATAAGCAGATTATGGACAGGATGCTCCTGTCCTTCTTCTTCCAAGTGAGCTTGGTGCTCTCCACTGTTGGTTTGGGTTCCATTCCATCAACAATATTGATGGCCCCTTGATCCATCAAGATGTCAATCATCTTGACCTTCCATATGGAGTAATTCTCAGCTCTCTTTAAGGGATTGATCCAGTATATATTTAAAGAAGTTGTGGTCTCCATGATGTGATCTGCAATAAGATAAGATTGTGATGATCAAAGATAAGGGTGGGTGAGGATGTAGATTATAGTCTAAGGCCAGGGCCCATAACCTATTGAGAGTATAGTCAATAGATAGAAAATATAATGTCTATTGTTCTGCTATAGACTTCTAATGAAGCCTTTATATACTAAGTAAGTAAGTAACTAATAATATCTATGAGTATCTACCAGTGTACATAGCCCAGTCCTACTGACTGAGATCTGAGTAAGCATGCCAAGGGCATGTGTTGGGCTCAGCATCTGGAGTTGCCTTACCTGGTTGGCTTTCCAACAGAAATTCAGCTTGCAATGGAACTTTGGGAGAAATAGGACACCATATCCTTGTGCCTTATTGAAAGTGCATAGGCATGCAGTGGCATAGGCTACATTATAACTAACTATTACTCACCTGAAGGGTGTTGGGTTAGCAGAGGCTGGTAAGCGACTTAACTACAAAGTAAGATGTAGAATCTGACTTATATTAATGAGGTACTATCTACTCATATTTATACTGCTAAAGTGCACACAGACCATGTGTGCACAGACCATATTGTTTGTACATATTGTAGCATATGAGTCATAATGAATCATAGATGATATCATAGAGCAGTGTATGGAATATCATAGAATGATTATGAGTTATAGGATGACTCATGTCTATAAATGACAATCATGTGATCATCATTTCAACATGCCTTACATCCCATTTCCTGAAATGACTCTACATTCACAAAATCTGGCTGGTTGTAAAGAATCCTATGGCAGCAATAGTCTATTGCTACTGGAGCACATGAGAAACTTTTGCCACATTGAGCCCACTTTCAGTTTGCATCTGTGAATCCACATTCTGCCAAAATATTAGCCATGGCTTTGAAGAGCCCAGGATGTGTCAGATGGTCATCTGGAAAGTAAAATTCCTGTTCTGTACCATCTTCAAATTTTCTGTTTGCCATATTGACCTTTTCCTTTAAGATCTTTCCATCTTGTGTATAAACTGGCTTCCCATTCTTGCTAATGACTGACTGCTCCACACCAAAATTAGTCTCTGGCTTTGAGATTCCTTTAGGCATTTTACATGCTGATAACATATTGTCTGCACATTTCAGGTGAGTTGTTGCATTGTCATAAACAAAAAGGTGATTGTCATCTGGGAAATGTTTCTAGAGAATATCCATGGCTGTAGAAACTTGCTTCAAAATGTCATCACTGATGAAATACCCCCCACACACTTTGCCAGCTTTGAAAAGAACACAAGCTGATTCTGTTCCATCAGCTAAGCAAAGCCATTGATAATCGGCCAATACAAAATCTGCAACCATCAAGGAAGCCCCTTCTCCTTTTGCATAGGAACAGCCTTCTGTGAGGTATGAATCCACTTCTTTTGTTGGCAATCATGAGCATAGAAGGTTGATTTGTCATGGAACCAAATGACAAGTGGATGGCCATTAACTTTGTCTTGTTCTGCAATACCCTCCACTGTCCATTTGCATGTCTGATCCTCCAACTTCTTCATTGCAGGGAGAAACACATTCTGGCAGTAATTCACAATGTCTGGATGCTTGTGGCCATCAACATACTGCCCTTTGGGGTCATATGACCATCAATATCCCATCTGGTGTAGCCATTTTGTAGCTGTGACATGTGAGATTGTTTTTGTATGCCCCAGCCTTGCTAACATCTCAGGAGTGTTAATGAATTGAACAACATGCCCAGCTGTTATATCTTGACCAATCCCTTGCAGATGAAGGTGAACCTCTTGAGCAAAATCCTCATAATCAATTACTGACTTCTTCTATATACCATAGATATTCTCCAGGATCTCCTCACAGTCATCAATATATGCTTGTGTCCATTCCTGTAAGGTGCACACAGCATTAATGCCATGTTCAAGTGCTTGTGTTGTGGAAAGTGAAGCTGCCATCCATTGGCCTCACTTATTACAGTGGGCTGCAGTTGGATTGCAGTATGACCATAAAAACATGCACATTTCCTGAAGACACTTCACTGTGAGCATATCAAGGCCAATAGGCTTGTAGCCATACCCAATTTTCCTTTGTGGACCTTTCAGAAGTGTATCAATATTGCAAAGAGCAGCATTTGCTGCCTCAATACTCAGAGCAGGGACATATTTCCCTGCTTTTTCCTCCCAAATCTCCCTTACTTTTTCAGGGTTCTGCATGTCAGCTGCAGTGAAGGTCTTGTAAGTTTCCTTAACCTCCAAATCTGCTGCTTCATTGTCTGAATCCAAATCAAATGCCCCATAGCCTTCAATCACATGTCAGTTGTCATCCATATCCTGGTAGTTCACATCATCCTCCTTGCTATCCCTATCATCCTCATTGTCATCATTGCCACATTGATGACCAATCTGATAACCTTCTACAGGGTTTGCTATATCAGAAACCATGTTGGTCACATCCTGGTTCTCTTTATGAACACTGAACATGGAGATGTTATTGACAGTCTGTTTTATGGAGCTGTTCTCTTTCTGTGAAGCTGGATTAACCTGGAACAGCTAATTGGTGAGCTCTCTTTCTTTCTGGCCATTAAATATACTGACATTCTCTTTGACTGCATCTTATTTCTTCCTCTTCTTTCCCAAATGCCCTAAATTTATTAGGTTATAGAGCTTGCACTTGCCCATCTCCTCACACTGCTTGATTTGATGTAGTGGCATTTTTGCCTTCTTGTATGGTTGCTGAGCTGTGTCAGGCAGGATTTTTTTTTGTTGTGATTCAATTTCAACTTTCAAACTGGTGCCAGCTGTGACAGTTTGGTGATGTAGGTGCAGGGACCCCTGCTTGAAGTCCCCCAAGCATCCATAAGAGGCCTCATAATTCCCATGCTTCCTTTTTGGGTCCAAATCAAATCTTTGTGCATGTTTGATGTAATTTGGGACCCCAAATGGTTTTCATGATATCTCACTCAAACCTTGTTGTATCTACATAAAAATGGGAGCATTAGGCAGATCTGAGTCTGCACTATCTGTTGATACATAAATACTACATAGTTGATAATGTCTCAAAATGAGAAACTGAATTATAATTCATGAGTTGATGCCCATATACTGGTTTGGATCCCCGAAGCATATTTCACTCACAACTTATGCTATTGATATAAAATTAGAAGCATTACTAGTAGACAGACCTGAGTCCTCACTATCCATAGATATATAAAAATTAGTGTTTGACAATGTTTGAAAATGCCAAACTGTGTCATGATGATTCACAATGACAAGCCCAATGGGGCTCTGTACATGAAAACTCACCTGTGAGAGTGTTATGCAATCAGCTAGGACAATTCAGAATGTATCAGGAAGCTTCAAAATGGTGTGGAACATTTATTTAAGCTCGGAACAATGGATTCAGTCATGGGATGGACCATTCTTTTCAATTTGACTTGTATTTTTCATATTTATTCATCTATACACTTATTTGGGATAGGATCCATGCAATCCAGCAATCAGCAGACACCTTCTGCATTCCCAATGAATTATAAGTGTCCTCTAACCAAGTCTGATGTTGACATATGTTCAAATCTTCATTCTACTTCAAAACATTTACATTTTTTTCGATTTTACTCCTTGGAACTATGGACTTTTCTATTTACTTAAAAACATAGATTTTATTTGTGTAGTTCATTAGTTCAGAATCCCCCAACTACTCTCCTCTCTGTACTCAGTTGCCCTCCAATATATTTCAGTCAAATACTTCGAATTTTACTGAATAAATTCAAGTATTTGGAAGCTCACATCCTCAAAATTGTCCTCTTCACGAATTTGCGTCGCTCTCGTCGACGCCAACGTCAAATCACTCCATTTCTTTTGCATCGTCTAGAACTCCTTCTGGGCTTCCTACACCATTTTTTTCATAATTTTCCAAGCTCTTGTTGTCAAGCTATTGTAGTTGCGCTCCAGCAACAATTTTAGCGTTTTCTCCAGCAATTCTACTCAGTTTCTATTGTCTCTGTCATGCCTGTTGTGCACCCATTGTCTCCTCCATCCCTCTATCAGTCCTCCAGCCTCTCGTCCTTCGTCCTATGGTTCCCATTGTGCCATTTTGCATTCAATTCCATCAGTATTTTGTCAATCTCTTCCCAGTTCTATTTCTAGGTTGTTAGGACTGAAGTGAGGCCATCCTTGCAATTTATTCTTTGTTCTCTAGGTATACAGCTATTCTAGGATTATTCTAGATATTCCTACCTACTAGCCAGTGCCTAGGTTGACAATGACTCAATGCCCACACACTGGTTGATTTGAAACCACCATTGTCAATTTGGACACTGGCTGTAGGTATTAGTATATAGCTAGATAAATCCTATAAACATGTATATTTAGAAAAAAAAGAATAAAAATGCAAGGTGGCCTCAATGTGTCACTAACAACCTTTAGTTTGAATGGCTAAGAGAGTGACAAAATATTGAGGGAAATAAATGGGCAATAGCACAATGGGAATCAGAGGACAAAGGCTAATGAGCTGACAGACTGACAGATGAGATAACTAGGGCACAATGGGCACAGCACAGATGATAGAGACCGAAGGGGAATGATGAGGAGAAGGCTAAAATGGAAAATTGTGGCAAGATTGCAACTATGATAGCTCAACAATGAGAGCACCTAAAAAATGAATCTTATGTTGCATATAATATCTGTGGAGCCAGACAGAGGGAGAGGCTAGCAGAAGAAAGAGAAAATTCAACAATGTAGAACATCATTGAAGGTGAGGGAGTTGGACAGAAGATAGGAGAGTAACAAAACTTAGTGGAGCCTTAGCAAACAAGCATATTCCCACTACTCTAAAGTTAAAACTCCAAGTATACTGAGTGAGTGAAGAAATGTTTGTCATGTAAGATTGGAGCATAGAGGTGGGGTGTTATAATGTGGGGAAGCAGTGGCAGGAATCTCTTGTACACTACTGTAATCTATGGTATATCTGTACATACAGTATCAAGTATGGTAGAAGTAAAATGAGTAGAGAAAGGAAATACCAAGTATGGCCATGCACTACAACACAATCACCCTCAATGCCCAACTCAGTATCTACAGTAATCTACTTGGTGTCCCATGTATCAGTGATATCTTGTCCTCTGATGCCTTGATGATTGCCCAGTAGTGTGTACAGAGCTAATCAAGGCTTGTCAATACTAATAGATTTACAGCATTACATGATACTAATTTCTCCCACCATATTCCCCCAACTAAAACTCAATTGAGCTTGCCTTCTCTGCCATCAAGGCCTATATTTATTGGAATGGAGGTACTACACAGACTGCAATGGGTGAGGAGGATGATTGAGAAGTTTATATCCTTCTTCCTCAGGCTGTATTTTCAGTAACACAAGAATATGCACAGGGATGGTTCCAGCACTCAGGTTAGGCTATATTTTATTTAAAGCATGATAAATGTATTGATTAAAAGGTGAACAATTTGAGTGATATATGGTGCAAACTGTTTGGGGTCCCAACCTATATGTAGGCATCTAGTCATTAATTGTGATGCAGTTTTGTATTTTCAAACATCACTTAAAACAAAATTTTATTATATTTAAAAATATCACAGACTCAGATCTGTCTAATGATTTCATTTTTATGTAGATACAATGAGGTTTGAGTGAGATATTGTGAAAACCATTTGGGATCCCAAATCACATCAAACATGCACAAAAATTTGATTTTGACCCAAAAAGTCAGTGTGGGAATTATGAGGCCTCTTATGGATGCTTGGGGGACATGGAGCAGGGATCACTGCACCTACATCACCAAACTGTCACAGCTGGCACCAGTTTGAAAGTTGAAATTGAATCACAACAAAAAAAAATCCTGCCTGACACAGCTCAGCAACCATAAACTGTATTACAATTTTCATGACTCAATGCTCACACACTGGTTGTGTTAAGTGCTGTGCCAGAGAAAGGCTGACTTAGGGGTGGAGATGTTGAATAATGAGGGCAGAGTATGGAGACTGATTGCCTTGAGGTGAACTAGGGACTTTGGCTTCAGCTTATATGCTGCACCCCTTTCCACTAGTGGGCCCTGGATTTCTGAATGACAAGAGCAAACTAAGACAGAACCCAAGGTGGAGTTCTGAGCAATGAAGAGGAACTCCCTGCAGGAGTTCTACAGGGTGTGCAGAGTTGGTGATAACTCAAGGTGGAGTAATTTGGCAGACTAGGTTGATATTCAAACTGAGGTTACATAGTGAAGTAAGTAAGTTTAAATACTAGAAGTCTGGAGATGAGTAACTGCAGAGTAGAGATGAGTAATGCAGAGTACTAGATATGAAATATGAAACATGTATGAGACTTGAAGCAGACTGTGTAATTGTAACTAAAGGAAATAGATATAAATCAAAAGATAAATGGAAATAGATAATAGATAATCAAGATTTCAACAGAAACCCACAAGACACATATGGTGAATGGAGCCAGGAAGTGTGAAGTTGTATGTGAATGGTGTGGAGTTGATGATGACATGCAGAGTTCAAGTTGTCAAGGCATGGACATAACAGGTTTGAAGTGAAGAAGAATAAATGAAATCTATAATTTGTCTAGGGGACTGGGGAAATGGGAATATCTTTGATGGAAGTCCTGTACCAGTTCCTGAGCATGATCTAGTTTGGTAGCAGGGAGCCAAGATTTGGATTTGTTGGTGTCTGCATATCCAAGCCAGTGGACTTTGTACTGGAGTTTACAATGTTTGTATTGCCTGTCTATTTTGGACTCAAGAATCTCTTCAACTTTGTACTCAATGTCACTGTTGATCTCAACAGGAGGAGGTGGACTAGGTACCCAGCCAAGGATGGTGTTTTCATGATGGGGTTCGAGCATAGAGATGTGGAAAATGGGGTGAACAGCATGCATAGAGTCAGGGAGGCAGAGAGTGAATGAGCAAGAGCCAGCATGACCTATAATTTCATAGGGGCCTAGGAATTTCTCTGAGAGCTTCTTAGCAGGCCTAGTAGTATTAAAGAACTTTGCTTTGATGAATACTTTCTGACCAAGTTTGAAGTTTGGTGTGGGAATCCTAGTTTTGTCTGTGGAGATCTGATATCACTTCTGAGCTTCAGCAATCTCTGCATGTAAGAATTGGTGGAGTTGATCCAGGTCTATGGCAAAGTCATATGCTTTTGAGGATGTAATGTCATGTTTGGGATGAATGGAAATGGAGGGGTCATAGCCCTTGTTGGCAAAGAATGGAGACACACCAGTAGTAGTGCTAGGTGCATTATTGTAAGCAAACTCTGCAAGGGGTAGGAGATTGTGCCAGTTATCCTGTTGATAATTGCAGTAAATCCAAAGGTATTGCTCAAGTGTTTGGTTGGTATGTTCAGTCTGGCTGTCACCTTCTGGATGATAACCTGAAGTGAAGTGGAGTTCCATATTAAGGAGTTTGCCTAAAGAGCGGAAGAAGTGAGAGACAAACTTGGTACCACAGTCAGATGTAACATGTGTGGGAACTCCATGTTTGGAGAATACATGGATGACAAATAACCAAGCAAGTTCTGCAGAGGTGATGGTGTCATGAGTGGAGATGAATATTGATTGTTTAGTGAGTTGATCAACAACTACCAAAATGGAATCAAAACTGCTGGAGCTAGGGAGTTTCTCTATGAAGTCCATTGATATTGAGTGCCAGGGTCTAACAGGAATGGGAAGCTGTTTGAGAGTGCCATAGGGTCAGTGTCATTGAGGTTTAGAGTGCATACAAGTAACACAAGACTTGCAGAATTCCTTGACCATAGTATGGATATTTAGCTAAGTGTATTTGTGTTGGATAAGAGCTAGTGTCTTGTTTTGCCCAAAATGACCAGAGAGGATGTGATCATGCTTGTATTGTATGACACATAGGCAGAGATCTGCTATGTCTGGCACATAGATTCAATTATTGAGGTGGAGAAATCCTTGGGGATTGCGAGTCCAGCATGGTAAGGTGGGAATAGTAGGATGTACTGCGGAGATCTGGTCATCCACTAAGGATGCTAAGATATCTGAATGGAGTTTCTTGACATCCATAAGCAGGGCACTGCAGAGAACTGGAAATGAAAGAATAGTAGTATAGAGTGAAGTGGTGAGTTGTTCTAGGGTGAATACCAGTTGGTAATTGTGTGGATTAACCTTGGCATAGTCACTATTCCCCTCTTTTGGGTAGATGTCCCATCATCTAGTTAAGGAGTCGGGCTTTGTTCCTAATTTACCTGGGCAGAAACGGATGATAAGATTAAACTGAGAGAGAAACTCCAACCATTGTGTTTGACAGCATATCAAAATCTTTGTGGTAGCAAAGTATTCTAAATTCTTGTGATCAGTGACAACATCTATAGGAAGAGCTGCACCTTCAAGATAATGACTGCCAAGTTTGAAAGGCAGCAAAGATTGCCAGGAGTTCTTTATCATGGGTGTCGTAGTTTAATTCTGCTGTGGTAAATGTGCAAGAGTGGAATGCAATAGGGTGAATTTCACCAGTGGGAAGAACAATAGATAAGATAGCCACTAGGGCGTAGTCAGAAGCATCTGTTTCTATGATGATTTGAGCATCAGGAATCCAATGAGTGAGTATAGGGGCAGTGATGAAAGCCTTATTGAGAGTATTGAAGGACTTTGAACATTCCGAAGACCAGTTCCATGCAGAGTCCTTGCGTGTAAGGCAGGTGAGTGGAACAACAATGTCAGAGTAATTCCAAATGAATTGACAATAGAAATTAGCAAAACCTAAGAAAGACTGAATGTCTTTCACTTTGCAAGGTTCTGGCCATTCCTGGATAACCTTGATTTTATCTTCAGACATCTTCAACCATCAGGGGAGAGGATATAGCCAAGGTATTCCACTTGTTCAGAGTGGAATTTGCACTTGTCCACATGGGTATAGAGACCATGCTTGTGGAGTTGTTTGAGTACCTCACAGACATGAGAGTGGTGTTGAGAGAGGTCATTGAAGTAAATGAGAATGTTGTCAAGGTAGATGATGATGCAGACATTGAGTAGGTCAGAGAAAATGTCATTCATGAAACATTGGAATGCTGCAGGTGTGTTGGAGAGACCAAAGGGCATTACCATCCATTCAAAGGAGCCATAGCAAGTGTGAAAGGCGGTCTTCCATTCATCACCTTCAGTAATGTGGACTAGATGATAAGCATGGCAGAGATCTATCTTCATATAGAGCTGAGCCTTGTGAGGGCTATCTAAAAGGTCGGAGATTAGGGGCAAAGGGTAGCAATCCTTCTAGGTGATCTTGTTGAGACCTCAGAAGTCTACACAAAGACAAAGGGAGCCATCCTTCTTCCAAACAAAAAGGACGGGTGCACCATGTGGAGAATTGGTAGAGCGAATGAAGCCACTAGTGAGATTTTCATCAATGAATTCACAGAGAGTGGAAAGCTCAGATTGTGAGAGGGAATAGATGGAACCAAGAGGCAGAGAAGTACCTTCTTCAAGGTTAATCTTGAGATCATAAGGGCAGTGTGGGGCTAGTTTGTTGGCCTTGGCTTTACTGAATACATTGGCAAATTCATGGTACTCAGCAGGCACAGAGGACAGGTCAGTGGGTTTGACAGTTCCTGCAGAAAGTGTGAGAGTGAACAGATTGGATGGCTGAAGTTGGAATACTTGAGTACCCTCTAGCTTGATGGCTTGTGCAAAGGCCACCAAGTTGATAAGAGAGACCGAAGGTTTTCCGAGTGGAGTATCCAGTGGTGAAGGTGGAGAAGTGTTTTCCATCGCAGACAAGGTAGCTATATGCACAGAGATGGTTGACAAGGGCGGAGAAGACCCTGTGGAGTGGAAAGAAATAGTTTAGCAACCCAATCAATCAACAGATTGTGCTGGTGAAGCCAATTATATCCAAGAACCACAGAGCAAGTAGAATCTAGAGGAGTTATATAGAACTCAAGGGCTAGGATTTCACCAGAGGAAAAAACAGTGGGAAAGGAAACTGTCTGAGTAATTACCATATTGGTACTTCCATCTATGAGAGACAGTTGAATGGGAGAAATAGATTGGCATTCTAAGGAATTTTGCAAAACAAAAGATGAATCTATAAAACAATGAGAAGCACTGCAGTCTATCAATGCTTGAAAAGGGAGTGGAAAACTAGGAGAAGAGAGTGGAATTGTAAGGGAATCAGGGTCAGAAAGAGTGGACACATTGAGACGGGCCTCCTTTGTTGTGCAGTTGGAGACAATGCAACTCTCAGCCCACACAGAGTCTGAAGAGCTGCTCTCTATTTTTTTGAGTCCGGAGAGTCAGACTTCTTCTCCTCAGCCATTGCCACACAGGCTTTGGCCTTGGAGGCACTGGAGGAGGTTTTGGGGCAGTCTTTGGCCATATGGCCACTACCACCACAGAACATGCATAGATTGTTATCCATGTGTTGTTTGCATTCCTTGGTGGTGAGTTTACCATCCTTGCCCAATTTGGACAATAAGTTGGTTGGCCATGGAGCTAGCATGATTGGATGAGTTGTTGGATTTAGAAAAGGATTCCAAAGATGATGAGTGATTTGTCATGAACCGTTTATTTTGACTATTGTTTTTCTTTTCTTTTCTAATTATTAAAACAGTTTCTATAATTTCGACAACAAAGCCAAACAAAACCAGCTCATGTTGATACATGAGGATAACACACAGTAGTCGTACTTATTTCATTTAGTCTATTCTTAGTATATATGAACGTTTGTAACACATGCCGCAGTACGCAGCCGCAGTGCACAGTAGTTACATTACTTACACATGCTTTCCTCATTATTTGAACATGCTTTAGTCGCACCTTATGTGCATGGTCTCCTAGTATATATAGTAGTAGTGGCAGTTCTTATTCTGTAGTCTTTAGCTGGTCGTTTCTTACCGCCAATACTATAGGTCTCTACTCCTCCTTCCCTCTTCCTCTTCTAAGTTGATAGTTTGCATATTGACCTCGGCACTTTCTCTGAGTAGATTGTGTTGACGTGCCTGACATGATTGGAGGATGAGGATGGGGTGGAGTTGCCTTTAGGGGTGGACTTCTGCTGGCTTTTTGACTTGTCCGCATTTGACCTCTCGGACTTGTCAGATTTATCAGCGGAGCCGCACTTATCCCATGTGATTTCACCCTTGCATTCCCAATAATACCTATCTATGACTTTGGCAAGGTCCTTCATCTCCTGGAATTTCTTTGGTTTTCCAATATCACTCATATGGTCCTTAATGTGGTCAGGAAGACCTTCATAGAACCAATGACAGAGTGCTGTTTCTCCATAGTTGTTGTCGAGCTTGGATTCATAATGGTTGAATAGCATGATGTATTTGGTAACATGCTGATTGTCTTTCATGGTGAGGTTCTCTAGTTGAGTTTTGGCATCACCTTTGGGGTTGTCGGGCCCAAAGTTGCTGTGAAGTTCATAGACGAACTCATTGTAGTCATCTAACCAGAGAGGAGGTTTGTGGGTTTCACCCATAATACCAGGTTCAAACCAGTCCAAGGCAGTACCTTTGAGATATGAGATGGCAAAAGTGATTTTGGACATGTCAGTCTGGAATGTTGAAGGATGGTCACGGTAATGTAGGTTGCACTGGAACAGAAAACTTCAGAGTTTGGTGGGATCTGAACCATCAAAAATGTCTGGGTCATGGAGTTTGGACTTTGCCATATGTTCAACTCCTGCAGGATGGCAAATAGCCTGAGCTACATCTGCGAGGGCTTCTGCTAGTCCATATGGAACACTTGGAGAATGATTAGATTGTCAATTGGGTGGTGTAGGAGTGTTGTCATGATCATCACCACCATCACCATCATCATCACCATTGTCATTGCCACCATTACCATCTGGAGGACCTTCCAGGTCTGGGGCAGGGTCATTGGGCGGTGGTGCAGTAGGTTGTTCAGAAGGGGGTGGAGGTGGATTGTCATCACAACTAGGAGTACATATATTCAGTGTACAAGAAGCTTGACCAGTGGTGTTGCTCCCTCCTGGAGGTGGAGTAGCAGGGGTAGTACTGGTCTTTGCTTTAATGACCTTAACCTTCTTGATGGTTACTTTGGTATGAGAAACCATTGGATTGAACAAGTACTAGTGAAAGGTATGAGTTTGAATATACTGTTAAGTGCTGTGCCAGAGAAAGGCTGACTTAGGGGCAGAGATGTTGGATAACAAGGGCAGAGTATGGAGACTGATTGCCTTGAGGTGAACTAGGGACTTTGGCTTCAGCTTATGTGCTGCACCCCTTTCCACTAGTGGTCCCTGGATTTCTGAATGACAAGAGCAAACTAAGACAGAACCCAAGGTGGAGTTCTGAATGACAAAGAGGAACTCCCTGCAGGAGTTCTACAGGGTGTGTGGAGTTGGTGATAACTCAAGGCAGAGTAATTTGGCAGACTAGGTTGATATTTGAACTGAGGTTACATAGTGAAGTAAGTAGGTTTAAATACTAGAAATCCAGAGACAAGTAACTGTAGAGTAGAGACAAGTAACACAGAGTACTAGATATGAAACATGAAACATGTATGAGATTTGAAGCAGACTGCATAATTGTAATTAAAGGAAATAGATATAAGTCAAAAAATAAATGGAAATAGATAATAGATAATCAAGATCTAAATAGAAGTCCATGAGGAATGTGTGGTGAATGGAGTCAGGGAGTGTGGAGTTGTATGTGAATGATGTGGAGTTGATGATAACATGCGGAGTTCAAGTTGTTGAGGCATGGACATAACATTTAGGCTGACCTGATTTTTTACTTTATTTTTGCTGATTTTTACTGATTTATTATGCATGTCAAATAGCAAAAAGTTGGAAGATAGCAGAAGGATATATCAGATGAGTTGGAAGGTGGATCATACAGACATTGGCTTCAGCTTATGTGCTGTGCCCTTTGCAATCTATTCAGTGTCCTAGTATTTGCAAGGAGTCAGAATAAGAAGTCAGAGGCAAGTTGGAGAGTCAGAGTTGTTATCAGACTAAGTCTTAATAATGAGGGCAAAGTAGATAACAGAGTAGAGTGTTTAA
>JASFCX010000070.1:0-23489 GCA_036937015.1 Crucibulum parvulum | reverse complement strand
AAAAGAAAAGAAAAATTGAAAGCAAGCGTGTCGAGAGCAAGATCAAAAGCGGGGGCTAGCTTGATCCCTATACCCCGCGCCGATCAGCCCGTGGACAAACAATATCTCCGCCCAAATTAGGCTCCACGTGTTCTTATCAGAAGAAGTGCTTCGGCTATCCCCGTGTGTGTACCATGCGAAGTGCTGCGAAGAGCAGGGAGATTCTTTCCTTCTTCAATGCGCCGTAGTCCTCTTTCGCATTGGCTTTTACCAAGCTTTTACTTCCATTGTATAGAATTCTGTCGAACAAAAATATAGCTGAATTCATAGCACGTCATTAACCTTCCATGCGACTTGTCACACTTCCTATGAAAGCGGAAGATCACCTCAACAAACAAATCTACCTCTCCATAAACGCAATCTCTCGTGGGCTTGTTGTACGTCTGTCATTGATTCGCGTTTTACCTTTCTGCAGATTCGGTGGGATCTCCGTCTCCTCTTGGTCTCTTCCTCGGACTGTCTTCCTGTCACCAGTCTCTGTTTGTTGCATTGCTCTGGCTTCTGCATCATCCAAACGTCACCTGTCCTTCCGCGTCAAACAACAAGCGCGTCGCGGGTAGTATTATTATAACTCAGGGAAGTCGGAGACTTTATTATTTGGCGGGGGCGCGTCTGTGTACCATAACTAAACGCTGAACGCCCGCTGCATCATCGAGCGTATGAAGGCTCAAAAGAACACTGAGAAAATTCGTAGAAATGGTTTCTTCTTTATCTACTTAGTATCAAATCTCCCTAATTTTCTACCAGCTCGTCCCACCGCTTCAACCTACGTTTGTCTCAAAGCCTCTTGGCCTACCCCGGCCCTGCACCCAAAGCTTAAAACTCTCCAAACTCAGCGCACTTGTTACCACCACCGACGCCTCCGAAACTCGGAAATTTGGGACGTAAAACGCAGTAAAAGCACCATCACTGGGTCGAGTTTGCCTGTTTTACATACTTACTTGAGTCTTCGTTGTCGATACTTAGCGTCTGGATCGGTATTTTGGTTTCTACGTACTCGCCACCACCGGAGTCTTTGTATCCCTCCATATCTTCGGATGCGTATTGTATAGTTGGATGACGATGTTAAATGGCTAATGACACGATGTCAAAAAGAGATTTACAGTCGAATGTGATCGACCTAGTCTGGAATCGAATCAGAGACTTTCTGCTGATGATATTTAATTTGGTAATAACTTTGCGCAACACAAGGAGCAGAGGTGCACCGTACACCACCAGGCCGATTAATTACTTACCTACATTCCAGCATTTTATCCTATCAAAAAGCATTCCGTGGTCCGTGGCCCAAAAATGAAGACTGTACCGAACCAAATATTGACCTGGTCTGGATTCGAACCAGACCTCTCTGCTGATGAAGGATCCAATAATAATTCAGTTACAGGAAGCAGAGGTGCACCGTACACCACCAGGTCGATATCTATTCACTCATATTCCACCTCTTTACCCTATCAAAAGGCATTCCTTGGCTCAAAACAACAATCCAAATAAGCCAGTAGCCTGGCCTGGATTCGAACCAGATCCCTATGCTCATTGAATACGTTGATGAATATCATTGAGATGTTCAGCAAATGTGCGCCATACACTACCAGGCTGATGTATACCTACAGTGATTGCCACTTTTGTTTCCTCCAATGTGAATCACTGTGTAAAACGAATGGGAACGTATGGCCCGGGAATGACCTTTTCTGGAGTGGAACCAGGCCTCTCTGCTAATGAGACGTAGACAAGAAGTGGAGGATAAGAGCAGAAGTGCGCCATACACCACCAGGCCGATATCTGCCTACATATATCCCAGTTCTTTATCCATCAAATGGCATTCTCAGGACTGAAATATCATCATTGGCGAGCAATTGACCTAGTCTGGACTCAAACTAGATGAGACTGAATAAAGTTACTTTTTGATCAACTTATTCACTTTTAGCCGCGTTTATTAAAGGCGGCTAACTTGAATAATTTCTCACGTTTGAATTAAATTTACCTTTTACTTGGCAGCTTGTCTGTAGACATTAACTTGTGTGGTACATTGTAGATTTTTACTCCATTATAGTACAACGTGAGTAGGAGTTGTGCTCCCATTTGGTGATAACCCTTTGCCAACAGGTAACTCCATTACAGGCACATTGGAGGTACAAATCAACTTTGTCCAACTCACACCAAGTCCCCTCTGCATAGTTGTATCCATCAGCAAAGCACAGATACTAGGACAACTCCACATTAAAACATACAAACTCTGTACTAAGAAAGACTCACCCTGTCTGGATCATCCACCAGCCTCTTGGGGTGTTGCTCCACTGCTGATGTAATCACCTAAAGACCTCTCATCAGTCAACACCAAGCACAATCAAATGCTACTTACCTGCTTCAATCATTTGTGCTTGGTCTCACCCTCTTGTTGCTTTCTCTTCTTGGTCTTAGCAGCATTTGTTTTCCCCTAACTCTTGCCTTGTGGCATCAATGAAGAGCCTCATATGACTCTGTACTCAGAAACTAAGTCCTGGCACCACTAAATCAATCTTAGCATAACTATTTTTGACTAGGGACTGTCAGGGATGATTCAGAATGAATCAGGAAGCTCATAGCCATTTGAAAATGCTGTTTGAGCTTAGAACAATGGATTCAATTGCCGGATACACTAATTTTTTAGATTTGATTAGTATTTTTCGCATTTTTGAGACATCTAAGTATTTATTTGACATAGGAGTACTTTTTATCTGCAGTCTTTGCACATGAATCGAGTCCCATGAGCGAGTCTGACTTCTACAGCTGCTCAATTATCATTTTCCTTTATTTTTGTACATTTTATTTCTATTTTACTTCTTAGTGTTGAAGATTTTCATACATATTTAAAACATAGGTTTTTCTTCATAGTTCATTAGTTCAGAACACCCCACTTGTCCTCCTCATCCTCTGTACTCAATAGCTACATCTTCCGGTCCATTACCTCGATTTTACAGAATATATTCAAGTTGCTTGGGACTTGGTTGCTCAAAAATTATCCTCTTCACTAAAATGTGACACTTTCAACAATGACAATGCCAAATGACTTCGTTCTTTCTGTATCATTTAGGTCGCCTTCCTACGTCTCTCCCCGAATTTATTTTGTATTTTTCTGATTTCTTGTTGTCAAGCTATTTTAGTTACAATTGGGCAACTATTTTAGCATATCTCCAGCAGTCTTCTTTGGTCTCCATCATCTCTGTTGTGCCTGTTGTGCACTCATTGTCCCCTTTGTCAGTCTATCTGTCAACCATTCTATCAGCCTTCATCCTTTGGTCTCCATCACACCATTTTTCGTCCCTTTCCCTCAAAACCTTGTCACTCTATTTTCATTCTCATTCCTAGATTGTTAGGACTGAAGTGAGGCCACCTTGCACATTTATTTCTTTTGTTTCTAGATATACAGGTTGTTTTAGGGATTATCTACAGAATATTCCTATCTATAGGCTGGTATCTAGGTCAACATCAAACCACTTCCACAAGCTCAGTATTATTCTCCTCCTCATTGATATCCATCTCTGCAGCCTTCATGGCCTCTGCAGTCTCCTTCTCATGGTGTTCCCTCTCCACTCTATTGGCCACAGCCTTCTTATACACCAACCTCTCCTCTGCTTTCTGCTTTGCCTCATCAGCTGCCTTCTTCTTTTGGCCAGCATGAACTCATCCTCTTCAGGGACTTCAACAGGAGGTTGCTGGGAAGTAGACATGGTGGTGTTGAGTTATGTGTGAGATAGGAAAATTTTACTTGAAGCTCACCACCCACCACTTACTTGGGGCTGTGGGCCATTACAAGTACAGCAATATGAGTCTCTTTTTTTCCAAAACTTTTCTTTTTCTGTCATTCATGGTCTTTACTCTTCCTTGCTATTGATTTCTACAAGTAATAAGACACATTCAGTAATCAACTCAACAAGAAATAAACTTACCATGCACTGCAAATAATCAATGTTGTCAAATGGCACCAATGAGGAGAAAAATGAAAAGAGAGAGCAAAGAGGGAGGCAGAATAAAAAAAGAAAAAACCAGTGCAATCAAAGCACAATCTTACCAACAACATATATTAATAATTATGACATACAATATCCATAAAAGGTGATTTTCAAGATGCCAAGGTGGCAGTGCATGCTGCTGACATACAAATTTTGCTCACTTCAGATGGCAACAAAATGCTCTACTAAAACACCATAAAAGAACAATTCTTATTACATAAGCCTTATAATCATATATATCCATGCTCAGCTATGTGCAAACAATGCCAATCACTGATCCTGATGGACCTCAGGGCTCTGTTCTAAGAGAGGAATACTGTTACATCCATGCCTCAGCATTTTGAACTCCACATGTTATTATCAACTCCACACCTTTCACATATGAATCCACACTCTCTGACTCCCTTCACTGCATATTCCTCATGGAATTCTATTTAGATCTTGATTATCTATTATCTATTTCTTTTAGCTACAATTGTGCAGTTCATTTTAAGTCTCATACATGTTTTGTATTTTGTACCTAGTACTCTGTGTTACTTGTCTCCAGGCTTCTAGTATTTAAACTTACTTAACTCAGTATGTAACTACAGTTTGAATATCAGCTTATTTTGCCAACTTAACTTGCCTTGAGTTCTCATCAACTCTGCACTCATCTGTAAAACTCCTGCAGGGAGTTCCCTCCATCATTCAGAACTCCACCTTGAGTTCTGTCTTTACCTCACTCTTGTCCTTCAGAAATACAGGAACCACTAGTAGAAAGGGGTACAGCACATAAGCTGAAGCCAAAGTCCCTAGTCTGCCTCAAGGCAATCCATCTCCAAACTCCACCCTCACTATCCAACATCTCTGCCTCTAAGTCAGCCTATCTCCAGCACAGCACTTAACAGGAGGCTCTTGAACAATTTTGAGGCTGCCAAAAGTGGAAATGAAGAATTTACATGGATTTACAAGAATAATCAATATTCTTTTTATGTTCTTTGTGTATATTTTATTCATATTTCAATCTTAAATGTTTTTAATAATTTTATAACAGAGCTCTGACAAAATTTCCAAAGCTTCTTCTGCTAGATACTCTCATTCTTTGACACACTCTGGTTCTGGTTCTACTGCTCTCCCTGACTCTCAAGATATGCCCATTTAAGCATAGTTTCTTTCTCCATTTGATCAATTATGCCCAGTATGCCAGGAGCTTATGATATGTCTTGATGTTAAACCAGACCTTATTGACCACAGTAATACTGACTTGCAATTCATTACAAAAGGTACTTGGCTATTTGGGACTGCATCAAAAAATAGATGACATGATTGACAATAGTACTAGGGGTAGCAAGGCTGCTATTCAAAGGGATATTATTGAGATATTTATATCCAGCTCTTATTATAATTCCCACCATGCTCAACACTTTCCTAATATTGTGGGTTATCCTGATCTCATAAATTGGCTTAAAAGGGGTCCTGATGCCCCAAGTGAAATGAAAGCATGGGGTCTTGAGAAAAATAGCTCCAAATATACATTTATAAATATCAAAAAATTTATTTCTAATGCTGGCACTTTAGATCTGGACAGTAAGGTGGAAAGAAGAAAGAATAAACAGATGCTGAAGTAGGTAGAAAAGGAAAAAGAAGTAGAGAAGAAGGATAAAAGAAAGACTAGGAACTAAGTGGAATTTGAAAGTACTGGAATATAAAAGGAATATTTGAAATCATTTGTATAAAAGCTTGTAGTTTGAATCTCTTACTTTGGATTGGTCTTAAATTGTATTTGGCTACTCAAATTTTGGCTTTGGTTAAACACTGGCTATCTCTTTGAATCAATACAGCTTATAGCTGGTATTATTTGGCTAGAACTGCTGAAACCATCACAGTATATTGCTTTCAGCTCTATGCTAACCAGAATAAAAGCATTAGTCTTGATATCAAATATTCCAGTGGTATCTGCATCATCTACACCAATGACTTTCCCATGACTTTGTTCAAAACAATTTCAGCTCAAAGATCTCTTTATCAGCTGCATTGACAGTGCTATTTACTCTCACTCAGAATACTGATCTTTTGAGTCTTCATGCAAGACAACAACATCCTATGTATCTTGGTGAATATAGTCTTGGGTTAGCTGCATGGATGCTGAATTTTTCTTCAGCTTTACAAGAACATCTTGCTGATAGGTCTATATCTCTGTTCAAAAAAGAAGAAAAAATGATAATTCCTCAGTTAATACACTCTCTTAGGTCTGAAACTTGATAATATGACAAAGCTATTAAAAGTATATCCATGTGATTCAAATGGTCATTTCCAAGGAAAGCTACAATCAATATCACAAACAGATTTCACCTCCAATTATTATTCATCCAGCTTCAGCTGTATGTGAAACTTTTACATGTTCACCTCAGGCATTATATGTATCACAGATAGATAGGGATACACCTTGAGTGACATTAATTCAAGGCATAAAAATTATCAAAAATGTTAGAGTGCTTATTGGAATTTGTAAACAATGTAGAAAACTCTATTCTGCTGATTGAGAATGTATTCCACTTCCTGGAAAAAATGTAACTGAGTTCATTTAAATTCTGCCTAATTTTTTAAAGTTGGTCAATCATTGTGGGTTGACCAGATATTTAAAATGCAGTTGTAAATGCTATATACAGTTTTCATGCTTCTGCAGCAGCTTATACTGAATTTTGGAATAATAGCTTTGGGGATATTGATGCAAATGATAAGTCTATAAAGCTTTCTCACAGATGTATTTGGCAGGCATTTGTTCAGGAGACTGTTTGAACTATATCTGCTTTCAAAATCACCATCTGATAATTGAAGATGGAGCCTCAAATGACCAGCTTACAAGAGAAGCATTTTCTGCTCTTGATGATAATGGCATCATTAGATCAGTTGATGGTCATTCTTGCTCTGAATGTACTCAAAAATATAAAAGCAATCTTGATGCCATTTTAACTCATAATCCTACTGCTGTTGTAGGAGTTGATGAGAATGAAGATATTTCAAATAAGGAAATTAATGCTATTGACAGTATGGATACAGATATTAATAATGAATATGCTCCTGTCAAAATGGTAATTCTTGATGGAGTTGTAATGGGTCCACAGTATGTTATTATATTTTACTCTTTAGTATTATTCTAACATATTTATCAGCACTGTGCCTTTGATAATTGTTTTCAAGAGCTTTATAACTCTCATGGTGGTTCACCTTGTGAGTATCATGAAGCAAACTATGGCTCTGCTTGCCAAATAAAAGATTGTGAAAATATAAAAATACAAGGAACTCAGGCTTGTAATATTCATCAAGATGAATGGAAAAAGTATAAGGCTAGTCATAGCTCTCATACCCTGGTTGCAGTTAGAAGAATACAATAGAGACCTGCTGAACAGCTTCCTTGGAATCTCATTAGAGACAGAAATTCAATAACATAATCAGCCTATACTAAATATGCAAGTTAAAAATTACTTTGGTCCTAGCTGATTTTCCTGTGTTGAAACCATTGTTGCTCCTTGTGGAGTAGTAATTAGATAGACAAAATTTGCCAAGTCTGAATCACCTTCAAATTGTCACATCCTGGAACTTCACACTCACCTTCTGTCCTTCTGACCTTCCTTCTCACACTCCTTCCATTCTATTTTCTGTTCATGATCTTCATCCTTCCTTATTTGTAAATATGTTTCATCACCATAGTTCCCTTATGATTGATTTTAGTTTTGCATAGCCTTCCTACATCATCCCTTCCAACTTTCCATTTGACTCATTCTACTACAACCATTTACTCAGTCTCTACAATACTATCATCACAGCCTCCTTACTTCACACTGCCATTCCATCTCTCATTCATCCCTAGTTATATTCCATAGCATAAATACCTTCTGCTTGTATCCTCTGCTCCTCAGTTCAAATACTAATGTTAAAGTTAAGCACTCTACTCTGTTATCTACCTTGCTCTTGTTATTAAGACTTTGTCTGATAACAACTCTGACCCTCTGACTTGCTTCTGACTTTTCATTCCAACTATTCACAAATACTAGGACACTAAATAGATTTCAAAGGGCACAGCACATAAGCTGAAGCCAACATCCATATGACCTCATCCTTCATCTACTCTGATACCCTTCAACTATCTTCCAATTTTTTTCTACCTGACACAAATATTCTTCACTTTCTTGAATCTTTATATCCTACAGAGGAATCTTGGCCAGAATATGTTTGCACTAATAAGGCTTGTTTAGTCCTCCACCATCTTTTAGCAGAAGATCAAAGAGAAAGTTGGAATTCATGGAAGAATACCACATGATTTATTGTTGATAGTTACCATTAGTTATAAAGGATTCTTATGGCAATGGATGAAGGTATGGCCAGTATCTAGAACTATAATCAATTAGATAAATAAGGTCTTTACACTCCTCCACCTGTTCTGATCAGACTCCAAGCAGCTCTGAGGACCTCCTAGGACCTCCTTTGATGGCCCAAGCCAAGTCTGAGCCAATTCTCTGCTAAAAAGTCAAAAGTCTGGGTTGGTCCAAGCTAAGTCTGAGTAAAGATCAGACTACTTGTACATTCTGTATTCCAAGCTACTTGGAGTCCTAGGACTTTGGTCTGAGTCTAAGCTAATTATGATTAATTTAAGTATTATAAAAACTCAAATATGTTTTATAAATTAAAGAACTTGATCAATCATTCTCAAATTATGAGGGATGATATATTCATATGTAATGTACAAGATTATGTTTTTATTTTACAGGAAATCAGTCATAAATTGCTTAATGCTCCCAAAATTTGGTACTTATGAAGTAATTGCCTTATTATGAATTCACTTGATCATATAATCTTGCTTTTTGATAGTACATGTGATTGGAGCATTTAAATTTTACATTCTGCAATGACACTTGTCATTTGGTGTTAACTAGCTATGTAAGTGACTTATATAACTACACAATTTAACATTGAATCACTGGGATGAACTCAGAGAAATAAGATAAATACTAGCAAAAAGATGGAATCATATGGCTTTCCAGAAAGCAAAATTTTTTGAAGATTGACTGAGATTTGGTGGAGTTATGTGTGAAAGATTAAACTTTTCAATTCCATAAAAATGATAATATAAGTAATTTTCAGTGTACTAGTATACTAGCCTTATACAACTACTATTAAGCTTTTTGTCATTTTTTCAAGAGTATTACTGTATTGAACCTGTTTGAGCCTATGTAACTTCACATGTAGAGATAGGCAGGGTAACCCCAGAGAGCATGCCACTCAAGTGCATATAGTGAAATTAACCTAAACCTAGATACTAAGTATATGGTGATGAGCCCCACAGGGCTCTGTACATGAAAACTCACCTGTAGGAGTGTTATGCAATCAGCTAGGACGATTCGGAACGCATCAGGAAGCTTCAAAACGGTGCGGAACATTTATTTAAGCTCGGAACAACGGATTCAGTCGCGGGATGGACCATTCTTTTCGATTTGATTTGTATTTTTCATATTTATTCATCTATACACTTATTTAGGATAGGATCCATGCGATCCAGCGATCAGCAGACACCTTCTGCATTCCCGATGAATTAGTAGTGTCCTCTAACCAAGTCTGATGTCGACATATGTTCAAATCTTCATTCTACTTCAAAATATTTACATTTTTTTCGATTTTACTCCTTGGAACTATGGACTTTTCTATTTACTTAAAAACATAGGTTTTAGTTGCATAGTTCATTAGTTCAGAGTCCCTCACTTCCTCTCTCCTCTGTACTCAATCGCTCTCCAATATATTTCAGTCAAACACTTCGAATTTTACAGAATAAATTCAAGTTCTTTGAAGCTCACATCCTCGAAATCATTCTCTTCACGAAATCGCGTCGCTCTCGTCGACGACAACGTCAAATCTCTCCATTCCTTTTGTATCGTCTAGGGCTCCTTCCGGGCTTCCTACATCATTTTGGTTCATAATTTTCCGAGCTCTCGTTGTCGAGCTATTGTAGTTGCGATCGGACGACTATTTTAGCGTTTTTTCCAACCATTCCCTTCAGTATCTGTCATCTCCGTTGTGCCCGTCGTGCACCCGTAGTCTCCGCCGTCTATTCATCAGTCTGTCAGTTTCTCAGTCATTGTCCTCCGGCTCCCATCGTGCCATTTTCCATTCAGCATCCTCAATACTTCTTCACTCTCCCTCTAGTCCCAACTACAGGCTGTTAGGACCGAAGTGAGGCCACCTCGCCAATTTATTCTTTGTTTTCTAGGTATACAGCTATTCTAAGATTATTCTAGATATTCCTACCTACTAGCCGGCACCTAGGTCGACAATGGGTAATGAAAATACAATATTTTATATCTATGAATCTGAATGCAGTCTCAAGTCTGTCTAATGATGCTGCTAATTTTATGGAGATATGCTGATTTTAAGTTCTAGCCTAAAGAATCTTGTCCCAGGCACATGAGAGTATGTATTGGCTGAATAGACAGTTTATTTCAGTTCTTGCTGAAAATATGCTCAATTCCAACCAATGTTGCTGAAACACCAGATGTCAGTTATTAGAAGTAAAAGAAATGCATTGAATTGTATACCTATTATATAGAGATAGTTCAAAGCTATTTATAAAGAAGCTAGACTGTTTGTTCAAATAAATAAATCTGCTTCAAAAACACCTGTACCCTCCTGAGGGGTATGGGGTAAGTTCAAAAGTACAAGGATGGCTACTTTTACCCTTAGCCTTCATACTTATCCTTACCCTCCATGTAATAGCCTCATCAAACTTCTAGTAAGCTATTTGTTATTTCTCAATAGCATTATTATATCAATCACAGACTCCAAATTCACTGATTTTATGTGCCAAACATACTGCAATCTAGCTCCTTTGAATATATTAGCTTCAAATTTAGTTGCAGTACATAGAGATACTTATGTAACAAATTATTACCAATGATTATTCAATATACATACAGGCATTTTATGTTAAGTCTGAACTGGGTCTAAGCTGAGATAAAAACACTTTGAAAATTTGAACTAAATTTTGAAATGAGGTCAAAGCCCAAGCGGGTCCTAAGAGGTCCGACCTAAGTCCAAGTAGTCCATCGGATCAGGTGAGGGAGTGTAAAGTATTGAGATGGATCAGTACTATGTAAGATGACAGCAAAGGGGCCTTCGCTGCCCATGTCTTCCACCACAATCTGATTAGAGCCAAGAAGCCTGCGATACCGTCAGTGGAGCCAGCTTTCTTATAATTTCAGCACATATTTAAGGTGGTAATGCACAGCAGCTTGCCAATGCAACTGCTATAGACTCAATATTCAGACTGCAGAAGCAACGGAGGTATCTTGTCTTTAGCAGTTCTTCTAATAGCAAGAAATGATAACACCAAATCTATTTGTATGGGACGGAGACTATAGAGAGTTAACCACATGGAGATGTATCACGGTAAATAAGAATTGCCCAGTCTCTCAGAATTTTCACCATCGTTAGCTTTTGCACACCTGCGACAAATGACCCACACCTGCGACGATTTAGTGAGAGCAATGTACCAGGCATGTCGGAGGAGTCACGTGTAGTATAAATATACCCATTTGTACCGTACACACACCCCTTACTCAATGCCATTATGTTACGGTCAAGGTCAAGGATTGAGAACCTTAACGGCGCAGGCCCAGCGAGATGGGAGTTAGGAACAAAGGGTGCGCGTTAATTCGACGAGGTGTTACAGTATAAACTACAAGTATATATAAGAAAAGATAATATGACGAAGGTGGCAGAAAAGAAGAAAGTAAATAGTAAACAGATTCTGTAAGTATGATGAAGGTGGCATAAAGATTCGGCCGAGGTGGATGGTAGTGACTTGACCGTCACACATTATTAGTGCTGGAACGCTCAGCACGGCTTCAATACTGCGGTTTAGGCTTCAGAAATCCTCAGTCAATGGTCACTAACTTATATACATTTGGTATTAAAGAGCCACGGCTCAGGCCGAAGCTTATGGGCTCAAGAATTATGAGCCTAAGCTGTAGGCAGTAGAAGCCCTAATGCACGGCTTCATACGGCTCAGGCTATCCCGGCTTGGCTCGGCTCGGCTTACGGCCTGGGGCCGGACCTTTCACATTGTTGGCCACTATAGGTCCGTGTTCATCCTGTTGCCTTAGCCCGTCTCGCCTTACCACAGCGTGTATCAATTCATATCAGTGATGGCTCTCAAATATTAAATCAGTGGAGCTGAGTGGTAAGGACTGTGGTGTATACCGTAAGTGCCAATGGAAAATAAATTACAGCGTATGGTACGAAAATCATATTGAAGATGTTATAAAAGAGAGTAGGAATACATGGCTTCATATGAGCGAGAGAGGGGAGAAGCTCCAAATCTGTTAAAATCCAGAATATGTGAACAGACCATTATGTATTAAGAGGTGAAAGATAAGCTAGTGGTGCAAACTGATGGTGCATGTCTACGCCGTTCCATTATGCATAGAGCATGATCCCCGCTTATCGATAAAATCAATAATAGCCAGGAAGTGCGAGGGCAATTGTAAGCCACACCTATAATAGATGTTAGTGGGGTGCTGTGGTAAATATTATATTACGCACATTATAAAAGATATATGAGAGCTGATCATCCCGGCATGACCTGTACACAAAGTAGCGGAGCCCGATAAAAATAGCCAAGAAGATAAATGTTACTCGTAAAATGGGTTCGAGATCCCATAAAGAGCTAAGTACGAAGGACCAGCTAACCAACGAGATAATAGGAGTAAAGCGAGAAGTGTTTGGCAACACGATAGGCAAGGTTTTTCGACCAACGAGCCTGTCCCCCTCCGTGTCATAAAAATCTTGCGCTTGAATGGTGGTGGGCAGTATCGCCACGGTCAGCCAGATCGCTTGTGTTCCACTAGCATCAAGCTTCGTCCGGTCGCAACCTACTCCTAACTGATTAGCACTACGACCGTTAATGCACATAGTAGCTCATACATACCCGCAACTAAGGTGGCATCCCAAGCCAAGCATGCATAACCAGCTGCATTAGTTACATTCTTTGTAACCAAATTTCGTTGACAATTCAGTTCGTGATATAACAAATCCAATATCATGAAAAGAAAACTGGCTGCGAAGACTTGGGGGGCGAGTCTGGTGTCTACAACTGCTCAAATGATCATTTTACTTCATATTTTTTTTTTCTATTTTACTTTGTACTGAGAACTTTCATGTTTACTTACAAACATAGGTTTTAGCTTCGTAGTTCAGTATTTCAGAACACCCCACTTCCTCTCCTCTCTGTACTCAATCGCTCTCCTATATACTGTAGTCAAATACTCCGATTTTACAGAATAAATTCCAGTTCTTTGGGACTCAGGTGTTTGTAAATCGTCCTCCTTACAAAAACACTACGCTTTTGACGACGCCAGCTTCAAAAGACTTCAGTCTTTCTGCATCATCTAGAGCACCGTCCTACCTTCCTCCCCGACGTCATCTCGTATTTTTCAGATCTCTCGTTGTCAAGCTATCTTAGTTGCGATCCGGCGACTATTTAGCATTCTTCTAGCAGTCCTCCTCATTCTCTATTGTCTCTGTCGTGCCCGTCGTGCACTCATCTTTTTTTCCGTCAGTCTATCAGTCAGCCAGCCATTCAGCCCCCCTCCTACGCTTCCCATTGCGCCATTTCCCCTCTATTCTCCTCAATACTTCGTCACTCCCTTAGCCATCCAAAACCACAGGTTGTTAGGAACAAAGTGAGGCCGCTCGCAATTATTCTTTTGTGTTCTAGGTATACAGGTATTCCAGGTATTAAATATAGCTATTCCTATTCTTTAGCCGGTACCTATGTCGACACCAGGCCTTATAGTCTTGATTTAATCTCTGTCGTTCAGTGGATTTCTCTGTTTTTGGAGAGCCCGGAAGCATTCATCAGATTTTCGGTCTCAAAATCTATGCCGCTATGACAATAAGTTGCTATGTGTTGACGAGCCCCACTGGGCTCTGTACTCGGAAATCCGGTCCTGACACCGCTAAAATTAAGTTCATAATGTCTATTTTAGACTAGGAATCATCGGAGACGGTTCGGAGCTCATCAAGAAGTTTCAGAATCACTCGGAAATGCTATTTGAGCTCGGAACAACGGATTCCATCGCGAAATAGACTAAATTTTTTCGATTTGATTGGCATTTTCGCATTTTAAATCACCTACAGTTATTTGAGATAGGAGTTATGCAATTCTGCGTTTAGCAGGTACTCCCTTCATTCCCTACGGATCCCTCGAGTCCCACGAGCGAGTATAGTGTCTACAGCAGCTCAAATGCTCCTTTTTACTTCGTTTTTGTAGACTATTTCCACCTTACTTCTTTTTGTTGAGGACATTCTTATTTACTTGAATACATAGGTTTTCACTTTGCTTTTCAGTAGTTCAGAGTACCCTACCTCTTCTCCTTACTCTCTGTACTAAATATCTACACTCTCCAGTCCGCTACTTTGATTTTTACGAAATATATGCGAGTTCTTGGACCTCAAGTGTTCGAAATCCGTCCTCTTTACGAAATTGCGACGCTTTCGACAACGTCAACTCCAAACGACTCCGGTCCTTTTGAATCGTCTAGGACCCTTTCCAATTATCGTTGAGCTATTTTAGTTGCGATCTAGTGACTATTTTAGCATTTCTCTAGCAGTCCTCTCCTCGTCTATTGTCTCTGTCGTGACCGCCGTGCACCCGTCATCTCCCCCATCCGTCTCTCAGTCAGTCAAACTCCCAGCCCTCGTCTTCCGGTTCAGATCTCGCCATCTTCCATCCCTTTCCCCCAATACTTCGCTGCTTTCTTATTAGTTCCTACCCCAGGTTGCTAGGAAGGAAGTGAGGCCACTCGCAATTTATTTATTTTGTTTTCTAGGTATACAGGTTTTCTATGGATTATATACAGCATATTCCTACCTATAAACCGGTGCCTAGGTTGACAGTATTTGCTAAGACCTCGCAGAATAGAGAGCATTACTAGGAACGAAAACGAAAGTTGCACCTAGCAGCAAGTCTAACCGAGTGATCCGACAGATAAAGCGATCACGGTGGACTCTTCCAGGGATTGGTAAGACATCCGGTTGGTAGTGATGAGAAACGAAACACCGCTTACTTCGCTTAAACGTGTTAGGGTCCTAGATCAAATCGTATCAGTGGGCAATAACGGTTGACAGCCGCTCCGTTCAGTCCGTGGGCCATCCTCTATAGCCTGCCACCTCAGATTGTCTACGCTTGTCACGTCAACCCTGTCCGTAGAAGTTAATTGCCTCCCCGTCCAAGAGGCAGGTGAAAACAGATTTTCTGACATCCACCTCACTCATTTTGGGGACCCCAGAGACTGGGATAGCTATATAGTCCTTCCTAATACAGTGTCGACAATACTGAGAAGAGGGAGACATTGGCTGCCAGTTGAAACCACTACTCATTGTTGAGCATGTTGTGGGCGAGAACAGAAAAAAAGAGAAGAGAAGTTCGGACGGTTAGAGTTGCGAGGTACATGAGAGTAAGCCAATCGGCCCTCGTATGCGGCTGCACCAGCGCGCAAGGCTCACGAATGCGTTGGCAGAGGAAGTTGAGAGGAAGTTGAGATTAGGTCGTCGTGATAAACAAAGCGCAGGTGCGTTGATTTGATGAAGTCACGTGCAACATGTCACTTTTTGCGGGGATTCAACACACGCTCGTATTGAAGAAGAGCACTCAGAGTATCGATCTATGGTGTGTATGTACAATAGAAGCAAACATACTTGGATCTCCAGCTTTTAAAATACGTTTTTGTCTGAGGGATAGCACATTTAAGTGAAATGGCCAGCTCAGCGCCAATGTGGCTGATAAACGGACACCCGCCACCGGGTACCTACGTACTTCGCTCTGAGGTGACTGTTCCCGATCCGGATCTCACCATCCTCTTGTCCCCGTCGTCAAAAGCTTTATTTCCTGTCTTTTATGTGACGGGCTCTATTTTATTTATATAAAAACTCAAATACATATGCACGCAGTATACTGGGCTCTAATACAACTTTTCGACCCTTAATGCATGAACAACCCCGAGCATTGACCATTTCGGCAAAGCCCTACACAGGTCATTCAACCACCATCCTCCTTCGCTCCAGCCCCAGCCCATGTCATTCAAGAGCGGACAATTGGATTCATTGTCGTCCAAATCCGGTACACATTTCTCTTCACACCACGGCCTCTTCCGCTCATGATTCTACGTAACTCGGTTTGTTACAATTGAAGACCTCATGACAAGTTTGGTGCGTCTTCGTTCATTCGTGTATATGTTTCAAGCTCTCGAGATTCACCCGCCGTTCTCAGCCACATAAATCCATCCATTGCTATCTACTATTCGTGCTCATATAGCACATGCACACCGCCTCCTCCCAGTCTTTGCCATCGCTTGCTCGTTCTTCTGCTTGTGCACAACCATTCCTTACTGCTAATTTCCTGTTAGATTACCATCTTACTGGTCCTACCCATCCTCACAATTGCCATCATGGTACACTACGGGCTAGTAGCCACTTGCGTCTCCCTTCGAAGCCATTTAATTTGTGCCTTCTTCACGCAAAGTTTGTTCCTCTTCTCTTCACTTGCATTTTGTATCTTTTGTCGATATCTATGTCATTTTTTTATATCCAATCTGTCTCCTATCTAATGTAATTAATTTAATCATCTCTCCCTTTCTATTGCTCGATCCATTGTATAGAATTATATCGAATAGAAATGCAGTTAAATGTAAAGCACATCATTAACACTCCATGCGACGATGATTAACAAATTCACTTTTCGAATTCACTTTTCCCTTATAAAATTAACTTTACTTCACTTTTGGCAGGAAAGTTAAATTCACAAGTGAAAGTGAAAGTAAAGCTAAGTCAAGTGAGTTCTAACTTGGCAGAGAGACAACATATATGCAGAGTACAACACTCATTCCTACCCAACACGCACTGAACACATGCCCTATCATCAAGCGTGTGTAAGCCTGGCCTTCGTGACCTCTGTCCAGACTCACGACAACGACGTGCACATCCCGAGCACAGCCTACCACATCAGCTCCCCCTCCTCCTCATTCTTACTTATTCACTCATATGACAGATTACTGCCCGCCACTCCCTTCTTAATTATCCATCCATACGATGGACTACCGCCCCGCCACTTCATTCCTACTTATTCATTCATACGATAGACTACTGCCCCGCTGCTCCTGAATCCGCTCAGGGGTGTCCCCCCTCACTTCACTACATAAGATAGCCAAAAGCAGAGGTCGAAGAGCCATATATGACAACGGAGCAGCTCATTGCCCCTTGCCAGTGGAGCAATTCACTGAACGCAAAGCGAATGGAGCATGTCCCGAATTCCACAGTGGTGCCGAGACTTCGCATTAGAATGCATTCAGGACCGGCTACGTGACTTGCGTGACACTTGTTTGCAACTCTAGGTAAGTTTCGAGATGGAACCACTGGGAGGGAGATTTAAAGCGAAGATTTTATCATCAGAAAGCTGAGATGCTATGCTTTCCAGTGGTCAAAGAATCACAGGTATTGGTTGAGATTTGGGTGTGTAATGCGCAAGCCATCAAAGATTTTGCAACACTGTAAATGATAGTAAGCACTACACGCACTTGCTATATCATTACATAAGCAATCAGTGCTCCAAGAACACCGCCCGTGCAACTCAAACAACAGCCTCATCTCCGACTCAGAGTCCGACAGAAATGCGAGAATCCTAGACAAATCAGTATTGTTTTCGTGATACTTTGTCGATGCCGTTCGGCCAAGTTCTTACAGCCGTTTGCGAAACGATAGACCAATTTGACTGTCGTTCATCTTCAGCAAGATGTTTATTCTTGCAGCCCGGTAGGACCAAATAGAAGCCGGCGAGGCCTGTTTGGGAAGGTACCCCGTAAATGCTCCACTTTGAGTGGAGCGCCGGGCACTGTTTGGTCCTGCCGAACCCCAAGAATAAACATCTTGCTAAAGATGAACAATCGTCAAATTGGTCTATCGTTTCGCAAACGGCTGTAGGTTGTTCACCTCGTTGCCGACACTCACAGCCCAGCATAAACTTCGCTGCTACGGATCCCTTCCAATCCTCGTACCATCAGGTAAGCGATGTACCAATGACGATTGCAGTGATGCTCCATGGTCATCCTCATACCGCGCTCATTTCACAGCACTTTGCACTGCATTTAAAGGTTACCTTAATCTCCTGTCGACCCGCGGCCCTGTGCTATGCAGTAGATCACTGTCAAGAATGAAAGCTATATAACCGGCGTTGCTCTGAACACAGAATGCTACATTTCTGGCCCCAACATGGCGCATTTCACTGGAGAGGCGGGTGCAGCATTAGTTTTTCTCATTGGGGTATGTCTCCCGACATTGTGATTTGTAAAATGAGTTGACGTCGATATTTATTCAGTACTCCCTCATTTTTGGGTGGATGGTGTACTGCTTCGTTACCCATCGATTGAAGTGGCGATCTCGTTATTCCTTGCTTTTCTTCCATGTCACTGTTCGTGTTGCATCCCAAGGATGCGGAATCTCGTTCGGTATACTGGGATTCCGCAATACAAATGTATTCTTGGCGTATTTGATATTAGGAGCAGAGGGTTATTTCACACTGGTAAGTACTGCCCTAGCTATTCATATTTGTAATGATCCCTGGGCCATCCCTCACCGTCTTCAATGGTCAACCAGGTCCTTTGCGCCTTCCGATTCCTTATCTCATGGCATCAACATAACCTTCCCTCACATGAATCCTGGCTCGAACCGCGAGAGAAAGAGACATCTGCTAGTGCTCGTTGGCGTAAAACCGTCACCTTTCTTGTTCTTGGACCATTCGCAGTTATCTTCTACTGGCGCGAAAGGATGGCGATACTTCATTTCCTTCTCATCCTTGCCAACGTTGCTATTGTTGTTGGGGGATCTTATCTCGCAGGAGCCAATTTTACCGACGTCAATAGCAAGGATACTCGAAATCGGCTGAACATTTCAAGGATTACCAGGACCACAGGCCAAAGTATCTTTCTGGCTTGCAACTCTATGCTCTTGGTGGCAATTTTGGCTACTATTCGGAATGAACGGAGGAGGAACGGAAACGGAAAATCGTCAAAGACACATCCAACGCTTATACTGTTATTAGTTGCCTGGCTCCCGTTGATCGTACGTGGTATATTCGGTGTCCTACAATCGGCAGTGTGGAGTCTCTCGTACTACAATCGTAAGCACGAGCTCCCATATATATTGCTTTTCCTTTAATTTTTCTTTTCCTTAGCGGAAAATTATGAAAGCACGGGTTTCACTGCACGCTTTACAGCGATTGAATATATACTAGGAGTATTCACAGAATGGTTGGCGTACGTATGGTATCTTTCACCGAAGAATGAATTCTGATTTGCCTCCCTGCAGCTGTCTTCTGTTAAATGCAACGTATTTCACCTCCAAAAACGATCCTTCGAAGGGCGAGATAGCATCTGAGGAAATGAAGCGCTCTGATAGAGAACTTGGTAGAGATCAGATACCAGCTTGATCAACATCATTCCATGTTAGAATGGCTTGTTTCTTCAGTGACGTCGTTACTGTTAATGGGAGTGCAGTTGATATACCCAGTTTTTTATTGATCGATGTACGCGAAGCATCAGAACAAGCAAGTCCTTACTCGAAACAACTATACTATCGTAGGAGTTTCTGGGACAAGACTTCTTAGTAATGTATACACATTGCACAATTGACGAAAGTTATTATTATAAGTACAAAATACAAAATGTACGTGAATACAAATAAAATAAGATCCGTATATGACTGAGCTAGCGGGAGTAAATAATTTGTCGTTAGAATAAGAAAAATACCAACACTTGAAACCTATTAACGTTGTCTGGAGTCGAACTAGACCTCTCTTCTGATGAAGTTGTACTATATGTTACATGTGCAGGGAGCAGAGGTGCACTATACACCACCAGGTCGATATTTATTTACTTACACTATTTTAAATTTAAATGTTTTGGCAAATGTGTACCGTACACCACCAGGCCAATATTATATACCGTATTGGCGCTGTTCAGTCCTCCAGTGGGCATTAATTGTGTAAAATTAAGCAATAAGTGAAAGAACATATTGACATAGTCTGGAATCGAACCTCTCTATTGCTAATATTACAGAGCGATACAAGGATGAGAGGTACACCGTACGCCAACAGGTCTATGTCTACTTACATACGTTCCGGCTCTTTATCCTATAAAACAATATTCCTTAACCTAAAAATCAACATGATTCCGCACCAATTATTGACCTAGTCTGGGCTCGAACCAGACTTCTCCTGAAGAGAACATAAATTACAGACAAGGAGCTGAGGTGTATCGTACACCACCAGGTCGGTATCTACTACACATTTCCTGGCTCTTTATCTTATCAGAGCCACGGCCTAAAAAAGTTACCTCAATTGTCAAATGACCTGTTTGTATTCGAACTAAATCTCTATGCTCGTAATCCCACCGAATCCGACGAAATCTAAGATATACATGCAAATATTGGCTCTTTCAGTCCTCCGGCGAGAGTCATTTAGTAAGAGTCAACCATCAGTCCCGTCGATCTAGTCTACGATCGAACGAGACCTCTCTGTTGATACATACTGTATATTCTGCAAAGAAATGGGATTATGAACAGGATGTTGATTTTTCAGAGTCATATAATTTATTGTTTATGTCATAGTATTCAGTTTCATATATACATTCTCTCCCCAGAGTGACTCACCAAACAGACACCAGAGGTCCAGAAACAACAAGATGAAAATATTTAATTACTCACTAGAATTCATTTTGAAGACCTCTCCACCGTCAGTAAGCTACATACCGCTTGATGGTTCGGTCTGCCTTGTTCGATATTGCAACGTAAACTTCGAATGTAGAGCAGTATCCCGAAACACTGGGGCTCGGTCGTTCCTCAACAAGATTAGATTGAACTGGTAGGTGGGCTACGGCGCTGAAAGCCCACTTGACGGTTGCGACAGGACCACAACACAGTGGTGAGTAGCTGGCAGAGGGCTTAGATCCAGAAAATCGTCAGGACCCTCAAGCATGGCATCGTTGAATCTGATTTGGGGCGGCGAATCTAGAAAATGAACGTCAGTTTGGTGATACGAGTACAGCAGGAGCGAGCAGAAGGATGGGCGAAGGGATACCACTTCACAAGCAGGACCAGGAGCAGCGGACTTTCAGGCGAATGCCGACCGCCTCGGCTTCCTCGATCTTACAACTATCTTAGTGATATGAATGCAGGAGGAACGACGAAAGGAGACCCGCCCACAAGCAACAAAACGAATGGCTTACAGTTACTGTATTCATCCGCATCTAGCATCTCCGTGAGGTTCGGTTACATTCCAGCAGCGTAACAGAGGGTGGCTGTTGTCCATCTCAGAGGGTGGAGGACACGACAAGGCATTCTTAAAAACGTTTTAGCTGTTCCCGACAATGTGGTCCCGATTCTTCAAGTTGCGGGACCCAGAGGTTATGAGTGGGACTATGGGGGTCTTTTCAGCTGCGCAGAATGGCCCAGATTGTCTAGGAAAGATATCAGTAGTTGCAGCAGTGGGGAAGTACGGCATGGATTGAGTGAAACATTGGGATTGGGGTGGATTGAGTGTGATGCATTAATGGAAGAGAAGCGCCGAAAACGGCCGAACGTGCGTTCGCTTCTTTGCTCCCTCGTTTCCATACGAATGTATAGAGCGTCCAGCACTGAGTGCGCCACTGATCCCTTCTCCCGCGTTCAATAACCTTTCTCAGATGCTCAACTGATCTCCCTGAGACTCGAACTCAGATTAACAACGTTGCACTTGTATCTTACCTTAATCAATTTGCCATTGTTAGTCGGTATCGATTCTACTCTTAGACGGCAAGCCAACACTCGTGTTCGCTAATTCTTGAATGGAGTATCATATAAGTATTTATAAACGAAGTTGATGTCATTCACGACTATAGAACTTCTATTACCTCGGTGGGCGTCGGACAAACATCCTTCCGGATATAATAGTAATCACATTAGCTCTTATAAATATATTTTATAGGTCTTAACCTCTCTCCGGCGGTTGATACATTGCCATGCTAGTCTTGGAGAGTTTATCAATTGATGTTAAACATGACTCTTTGTTTTATATTGAAATTCTCATTCTCTTTTGTGGTTATCAAGACATTCAAAGCAGGAATATGTAACATACATAATAAAACATGTACCATTGTAAATTTCGAACTCGCATTTTTTTTTTGTGTCCTTGAGACGCTCGGCAGACGGTGATACATTCCGACATACATTTATTCCCCAGTTTGAAGAGGCAAAGAGAAACTTTAAATACTACGATCTGATGCACCATTATAGAAATTTCCTAACAGGCTTACGCGCACGTTGCTCCTTCATCAACATATTTTACTCCTCTCAAGAACATACCTAGCCAATTAGCGCTCCTAGAACGCCACCCGTGCCACTCGAACAACGGCAGGTTTCTGGCTGAGGGTCTGCCTGAATGCGCGGATCCTAGAAAGATCACCGATCATTTTCGTGATATTCTGCCGATGCGGTTCGACCCTTCTTAGGAAGTTCACATCGTTACCAACACTCACAGCGCAACATAAACATTGCTACGGATCCCTTCCAATCGCCATTCCATCTGTCAAAAGATGTACCAGTGACGACTGCGGCAGGGCCCTGTGGATGTTATCCCACTGCGCTCATTCCACAGCACTTTGCACTGCGTTTAGGGTTACCGTTAATCTCTCGTCGAGCTGCGGATCATGATATCGCTATTTTTGCCCCCGTGCCTGATTCTCTAGATCGCTGTCAAGAATGAAACACGTATAAACTGACCTTGCTCTGAACGCTAAACTTCACCCTTCCTGGCCCCCAACATGGCGCATTTCACTGGAGAGGCGGGTGCAGCATTAGTTTTTCTCATTGGGGTATGTCTCCTTTCCTTATTGTCATTTGTGAAATGAGTTAACGTCGACGTTTATTCAGTACTCCCTTATTTTTGGGTGGATGGTGTACTGCTACGTTACCCATCGATTCAAGTGGCGCTCTCGTTATTCCATGCTTTTCTTCCACGTAACTATTCGCGTTGCATCCCAAGGCTGCGGGATCGCGTTCGGCATACTGGGATTTCGCAATACAAATGTATTCTTGGCGTATTTGATATTAGGAGCAGAGGGTTATTTCACACTGGTGAGTACCGCACTAGTTATTCGTATCCTTAAGATATTTGCTGGGCCATTCCTCACTGATTTCGACTCTTAACCAGGTCCTTTGCGCCTACCGATTCCTTATCTCATGGCATCAACATAATCTTGCCTCCCATGAATCCTGGCTCGAGCCGCGAATGAAAGATACATCCGCTGGTGCACGTTGGCGTAAAGCCCTCACTCTGGTTGTTCTTGGACCATTCGCAGTTTTCTTCTACTTGCGCGAACCGATGACCATAGTTCATTGCCTTCTCATCCT
>JASFCX010000069.1:0-23553 GCA_036937015.1 Crucibulum parvulum | reverse complement strand
GCCCTGCGTTATTTACAAGAGTCAGAGGCTTTATCAAGAGCGACTGGAAACTTAAAATGCGAACTCATTTGTATTAACATTCGCATCCGTGCGTATGCACGCTTGAGAAAATTTAAAGAAGCCATCACGCTCTGCAATCGCGCAGCCCAAATAATCGATGCCTCGGAACTAAATTTCTCAGCTCTAGGATCGGGGTTTGTGAATTTGACTTTAAATCGTGGGTTTATTTTGTTCCTGAAGTCTGAATAAAGTCACCGCCGAGAAGTCTGGCAGAAACTTCTTGAAATGCTCCGTTCAGAATATCTTCACGATACACAGTTTCATGCAATGGTTTTACACAATTTTATCGAGGTTGACATTGCTACAGGACACATCGCCGATCGGCAAATGCAAAGAAACTTTGAAAAATTAGAATCAATGATGGAATTACCTGTCAGCTCTTGCATAAGACGCACTCACTTGTTCTCGTGGAACCGATCCCAAATATACTTCGAAAATGGGGATTTGAAAAATGCTGTCCTTCAGTGCTTACCATCTCTGGGGACTCCATATCAGTGGCAGCTGGATGAAGACCTGCCACAACGCTTACAATGGCTTGGAGATATATATCTACAGCAGCAAGAGCAAGATCATGCAATGAATAACTCTATCCTAACTCTAATTATTGCCCACAAACTTCAGTTCAAGTCGTGCATACATCAGACGATCCGTCGTATTGGGGATATTTTTCTTGCACTAGATGATACTAATACTGCTATATCGCTGTTTGAAACAGCCTTGGAGGGATCTACGGAAATGGATATTCATCGTGGCAAAGGAGAATGCATGATTCGGCTCGGAGATATTTCCCATGTGCGCGGAGAATTGGGGAGAGCAAAAATTTATTGACGGATGCAATTCCATTGTTCAGAAAGAGTGAACAAGGCAAAGAAGTTATAAAATTCGAGAACAGACTTCAGAGGTTGGAGATGTAGTGACTTGAGAAAGTGTATGTAGTGCTCTGAATAGCGAGATATCCAAAACATGTATGTCGGAAATAAAAATACAATAGGCATCGAGGACACGTGTGATCTAGATGTGTGTTGGTATGGGGAGTGGCTAAGCAGAGAGTGGAGAGAAGAGAGCAGAAACGACCCAAGGGTTCGTATGATGGGAAGTCGGTGAAGATGGATGGTATAGATAATGAAATGAGTCGCGAGATGAAGGACGACCATATCCAGGCCGGGGTGTCGAATCCCTTCTTCCATTTCCTTATCCGTTGATCGCAGCGGTTTAGCGTCCCTAGGACTTCCAATCACCTCCACATCCTATCTTCAATCGCCTAAATCTGCTTCTTGTCTTAGTGTTAGGAGGGCCTTGGTGAAGTTCAGTTGGATGTGAAGGCTGAAGTGGTGGGGAGGAAGAGTGGTGTCTAAGCGGTGTTGCTTGCAGGGCCGAGTGGTGGTTTCGGAGGTTTGGAAATCCACATTCGACAGTTCATGAACATGAGTATGGACCAAGATTAGGAAAAAAAGACATTGGTGTGGATGGTCACAGAACGAAGAGGGCGAAGAAGAGTAAGCGCGTCGTGCCTTCACTATCCACTCTCAGCAGCAGCCTAGCAGCGAGTATTAATGGCTGTTTCGCAGCGGCGAGTCATGCTGTTTTGAATAATGCCGGGGATGGAGGATACTGAGAGGATGTATAGCTTGTAGATTGACTAGTGAATGAAGAAAAATGAAGAGGAAACGTACGCAATAGCTTGGCTTGTCGTTTCTAGCATGTATGGGCATATACAACTATTGCTGTCGAATTGAATTGAATTGAAGTTGATCAAGCAATTAAGAGTTCTGTGAGGCCTGGACCAGGCAAGGATACATATCCAAAGCTGATAGTGTAAGGGTAGATCAAGGACTGTAGTGAGAAAAACAAACGACAAATTGAGCTCGCTGCGCACGACAAGCAAGAGAAAAGGGAGGTGGACGGAGAGTTGGAACGGAACAACCGAGTGCCAAGCGAGGGCACGTGAGGCGGTACATGCCGTCCTCTTTTCATTCGGCTGTGAACGCGAAGTCTGCGCTGGTTCTGTCTTCGTATATGCTCTACTGATTCTTGAATGCATGCTTATAGTGCCTCTATCGATCCCAATCCCGTGAATCCCATTATACAATCGTACGTTCTCGTCACCTCCATACCCTGGAATCTGCCGCTCATTGATGTTACTCATTATATAGCTCGAAGGATCTTATCCTTTCATCTTTAACATCGAGTAGCTCAATTTTCTTCGGACATCCGTATTCTCCACTCCCATCATCATTTCCATGATCCCTATCTTCCCGCATTACGGCGATCTTTCACTGCTTGCTTCGCCACTATCCTCGCTGTCGTCAACCCTTCCGGGTCACGTCAATCCGCGTCGCTCGTGAAGTGGGTGGCCCATCTCACTTATAATCGACCGCCTCAATGCATATCTCCACACTCAAATATTCCAGCTTCCATCTTGTATCTATGTCCAACCCAACTGGACGATTCGTGACCGAAGACAAGTCAATCTGCGGGACTATCCTCCCAGATGAAGATCCGGCGGAGACTACAATGTGTGTTGGTGAACAGAGCAGGATGGTGTGAATACGTGGTGGACGGGATTGGTGGTCGCGAAGCTTTCATTTGTACGTTTTAAACGTCTTTAAGATATCGACACGTTGAGATTAATTAAACGATTTTGTTGTAGGGCTGGAAGATATTACAACCGTCCTTCCTCTCAAACAGTTGCGCGACCCTCCGTCTGGTGAACAGCTTCCATCAAGCTCCCCGCTCCGTCCAACGTGACACCTACTAGTCTCGACGGGCCATCCTCCCTGACACTTCGCTCTTCGTCGGGAGTACAGTTACACATCGGACTCCTCGCCCTATCTAAGGGTAAATCCGACCGCTCTTTGGGAAATCTACAGCCTGCACCCGCTATACGAGGCTTCTCCTGGCGACAATCCTCCACGCCCACATTCGCCGTCACTTCCCAATGGCCACTCGCTCACTATCTCGATAAGACTACTCTCCATCATCCTTCGTTCATCGTGGAAAGGACAGCTCTCCATCGAACTCATTGATCTATTTAAGGGGGAAAATGACTGCCATTCAGCAGATCTGCACCCCGCTGAGAAGACTTCTACAACCAGTCTCAAACAGCACAGCTACTTCAAAGCTATAATAGATAGCGAGGATATCCACATCCATTCCTCCTGCTCTCCAGTAGTGCAAGGTCTCTGAGCCCGACGAACGGGTCGATCGCATACTCACTTGCCTCTTCAAGTATTCCATGTCAATGCTATTCGTAGGTGGTGAAGATGCCTGACGTAGTCCGCTGATCGTCGTCATGTATACGATACTATGGGCGTGGCGGGGGATGATTTGGCGGGGACTCGGGTATTGATGGGGAGGGAGAAGCCAAGAAGGGATGGATAGATGGATGGATAGACAGAAAGTTCAGTGGTACGTTGTTAATTCTACTGGTAAGCTACTCTTTATCTAATTAAATGAATTTTGTTGTATACAGGATCTGGAAGACTTTGGATCCAACGGCTCCGCCGTCCTCGTGGCGACCTTCGTCAACTGTGCTCCCATCCATCTTCCGTTATCACCGCTTGCCATATCTTCCAAACGAATCAATATCATTGCCCCGCTCGCTACTTGGAAGGTCAACTGTGGCATCACTATAAATACACCACCAACCCAACCAACTTTCACGTTTGGTGACTGAAGACGGATAAGCATGCCTTGCATCCACCTTGAGCTCTTCTCCTTGTTGTATGCGTGACGATGCTACCATTCAACATCTCAAGCCCCAACGAATGGACGTGCAAGTGAAGATCTGAAGGTATGGAATTGTAGGCGAGTAGTGCATGAGTCGGAAGCGGGTTATACTGTGGACTGTCGCCGGTTGGATAGTCAGACTTTGTTACGAATCGGGCATGTACGTAGACGAACATTAAATATATTTGCCAATTCTTTGTTACACAATAGCTACTAAAGAGTTGGCCATAGCGAGGCGGCGGTTAATCAACCTATAGTACTACTAAGTCTCGTCACTCAACACTCTGGCCGAGGAGTCCCAAATCCATCTCTGTTGTCTTCAACCACTACACCAAAAGTTTGGGAGACAACGGCATGTATATTAATTCCAGATCCATGGTGTTACCGCACTCAACTATAATGAACGGCAGGAACTGTAAACTGGAGAACGTCCCATTGCGTAGACGTACTGAGGAAGGGAGGTGGAGAGATAGCTGCAGTCGAGACCCAATGATGAACTAAATACATACGTTTTAGAAGACAAGGGGCCCCAAACAGCACAAATCATCGCTGGAGATATGCGCTTGGCAGCGGCAGCTAATCAAATCCTCCGTCCATATTAGGACCTACCTACTGCATTGTGAGTGCCCTTCTCCACCAGCTACCACTGCGCCGATATCGATGTCTTCGCGATCATCCCAACCGTCACCCCCGTCACGCCGGATAGGATTGTTGAGGTCATTAGCGTACACGCCCTGAGGTTTCAATGGAGCAGGTGAGTTCTCCATGGCGGAAGGCATGTGTGGGGTTGGCGGAGCAGATGGAAGAAACAGATAGCATGAGGTTGGAGGGGCGAGCGGTGCGGGCTAGGGTGGGATATTGCGAGCAGAACAAGAAGTAAGGGCGGACGGCTCAAGTGATCAGAATGAACCAGTGGCCTATGAAGACTGTCGGGGACGGGCACAGGACAGGGCTAAACGGATACAGAATCTTACAACGATGATACTAATGGAAGCTGTTTCGACAATTAAAGGAGACGTACCTATATGTAAAAGCCTGCCCAATCCACAGCGGATCCGTCGAATAAGAAGTACAGGTATGACCGTTGAGAAGCAAAGGGGATGATCTGTATACCCCGCAATGAGAGAATTGCTTCCCAAACGACGCTCCACAGTCTGCAGATCGTTGGTCATTCTGCTGTTGTGGTATGGGGGGGCAGTGCAGGTCGCCTTTGGGTTGGTGAACGCAGACGAGCGGTTGGCAAGATTAAAGCCAAATAGCCGTATGAAGGAGCAGAGCCAGATAGTTAACAATATGCCCGAAGATGTAGTTGCGAACATACACATCAATCTATTTGTATTCTGCAACTTCCGCGATCGATTCACATCCGCACCCGCATGCTCTACCCTATCCATACTCCATCTGGCTCATCTCAGTTGAATCCTAGCAAGAAGAGTGTTCAAGAATCCTCATGGCACATATTATTGAAGCTTGCGGTGCTCGGAGAATTGCGGTGTTTGTTGAGTAGATGTTATAGATGTTGAAAACAGAATAGCCATTGAGGGTGCGTGTGGTCTAGATGCGTGTTGGTATTAGGTGTGGCTTGGCGGAAAGTGGAGGGAGGAGGGCGGAAACAACCCAACAATATAGTGGAAAATCGGTGAAGACGGGTAGGACTAACAGGATGCGTTGCGCGGCGCAATGAAGGACAATCACATCCTGGCCTGTGTGTCAAATCCTTTCTCCTTCCCATCCACCGACCAGAGGTTGATCATCCCTTCATGACTTCGATCACCTCCACTCCCTATCTTCAACTGCCTGCATCTGCTTCATGCCCAGCTAATCGAGTTGAATTTGCGCATGGCGTTATGAGAATCTCAGTGAAGTTGGTTGAATGTGAAGGCTGAAGCAGCGGGGCGAAAGAGGGGTGTTGCTTGCGAGGCCCAGCCGGGTGTCGGAGGTTTGGAAACACGCCTTCGATAGTTCATGAATAAGGTCAATGAGCGAGTGCGAGGAAAGGTCATGCGGTGGATCGACGCAGAACGCAGAGGACGAAGAGGAAGAGTAAGCACGTCATGCCTTCACCCAGCAGCAAATATTAGCCGCCGTGTCGCAGTGATGGGCCATGCTGATATCAATAGTGCTGGAGAATAGAGGAGACTGGACGAATGAATCGATTGGCAAATGATTGGTGGATGAGGAGATGAAGGGGAAACGTACGCAATACTGGGTGTCTATAGCAGGCGTATATAAACTGCCGTCGAATTAGTTACAATTGAGGCTGATCAAGAAGGATGACAGTTTGGTGAGGACAGGGCCGAGCGAGAGTGAATTGGAAAAGTTCATAGTATATGGGGAGATCGAGGATTGGAGTGAAAAATCAAAAGACAAGTAGAGATGATGCTGGTCGCTGCGCAAAACGGGGAGCACGAGAAAACGGAGGTGATCGGAGAGTCGGGACGGGACAACCGAGCGTCAAGAAAAGCACGTTGAGGCTGTAAGCGCGGGCTAGAACATGTTCAATGCCGTCCTCTATTTTTCTGTTGTTGTTGGTTTCTAACGGCAATCCACAAGCGTGGGTTCCAAGAGCCTGAAAATAATATAAGGATATCCCCACAGTTGAAAAATATATACGGGAGTATCATCAAGCAACAGCGATAAAAAAGCGATGGACTCCATGAAATGCATATTGACCTCCTTTCGCGCCGAACAGGATCATCTAAAAAATCATATTTGCATGCGTCTAGAGGATATATCTATTAATCAATTACTTGTTCATCTCAAATGCAAACAACATACATTACAAGCAGCGGCATCTCAGTTGCGTATGGATGCGAACCACGATAACAGTATTTTTGATTGATTCATTGTGTTCTGTGTCTAATGTTGTGACCAGCGCTTTACATTTTGCATTCTTCTTATAAGCGGGAGCTGCTAGGTTGTATCCATAAAACGTACCATGGAACTGATTGTACGAGCCCAACGAGCACAGCAGCTGAACGCTCCTTCAAAAACCAAAGATCTTCTCGAATATGGAGCAATTGCCGCTGGTATGCTCAAAGAAATTGCTGAAGCGACAAAAGTGCCGTGCTTAAAAACAATCGCCGGCCTCACCACCTTGATCATACAAACAGTTCAGGTACGTGTCTAGTTTCCTACAATCGCCACCTATTGGACTGAAGAAACATTGAATAACTCAGACTGTGCGGTATAACAAGGACGAATGTATACGCATGACAGAACACACATACTGGCTCATTTGCGCAATAATCAACATCTGTAAGAATACTGGTGCCGAACTGCCCCCTGATATGGTACGGAATATCGAACAATTCCAAGAGTATGTCAGCATCTCATCTTTAGCGATATAATGGACACTAAATCTAAGGTTTCATATGTAGCAGTCTTCAGAAACTACTTTCTTACGTGCGTATGCATGTTGATGGTACGCTTCTAAAGCGTATCATCAAACACATGCGTATATCCACCCTTTTATCATATTGTAATAAAGCTATCCAGCATGCTTTGGATGTATTTGGGGTGCGTTCTTACGCTTTTTTCATTTTCATTTACCGTATTGACTACAAATGTCCTCAAAACATAGGTTCAGTCACAGGTGACCACTGCGGTTACTCTCGCAGAGATGCAAGCGCATGCCTCTCATCGTCACCAGGAAGTCATGGATATTCTGTCTTCCAAACAGGCGGCGTTACCCCCTGGAATGACACTTGAAGATCTTAGACGCAGGTAGGATCTGTCAACCCTCAAACAACATGTAATCTAATTTCGCCTTATATTGTAGCTCAAGTACTCTATCATTACTGCCCGCATCGCCTCTTATTTTCAGTGGTCGTGACCAAGAGCAACAACAAATCATAACCATAATTCAGAACAATACTGCAACTAGGATTGCTATCCTTGGTCCAGGTGGAATTTGAAAGACGTCATTAACACTCTCCGTGCTTCATCATCATAACATCGTAGACATCTTCGGTACGCGACGGTATTTTATCTCATGCGATGCTGCAATCACCGCAGACAGTTTGGTCAGCACTATTGCGAAATATTTCAACCTCGAGGAGAAACCCAAATTGTCAAATGCAATTATTGGCTACCTGAATCGCTCTAAAGAACCAGCTTTGATGGTTCTCGACAACTTTGAGACCCCATGGGAGATTCCAGAGCACAGATCAAAGGTCGAGGATTTCCTCGCTCTTTTGGCTAATGTATCCCATCTATCAATTATAGTGAGTGACATTGATAAACAGTACTCCGCAATATTAACCTCTTTCATTACTAGCTTACGATGCGTGGAGTCGAACGGCCTGGAAAAATCCGGTGGACCCGACCCTTTTTACCACCGCTTGAACCTCTCACCGACGACGCAGCGGAAGAGATATTCCGTGATATAGCTGACATCAATGACGACGATCCATATATTATGGAGCTTCTGAAGCTTACAAACAATCTCCCTCTCGCAGTGACACTCATGGCGCACTTAGCTGAATCTGAAACTTGTACTAATATTCTTTCGCGATGGAAACAAGAAAATACATCACTTCTGTCCGACGGTGTGGACAAGATATCAAGTCTAGAGAAATCTGTATCGATGTCAATCTCTAGTCCGCGAATGAAAAATATTCCCGAAGCTTTAGAGCTACTGTCTCTACTAGCTCTTCTTCCTGATGGAATATCAGAAGCAACTCTCCTACAGATGAAACTCCCTTTCAATAATATTGTTAAATGCAGATTTATACTTGTCTCAACGTCGCTAGCATATGTGGACAGCCAAGGAGGTATAAAAGCATTGACTCCAATTCGTGAATATACTCGCACGTATCATCCACCGCGAAAGGAGTCCCTTCAAAGTCTTAACGCATATGTGAATCAAATACTCGATGTTTGGACAGCATATTATGAATATCCCAGTCAACATCAAATCGATGCTATCTGGAATGAATTGGGAAACATATATTCCATATTGGATTATAATGTTCGAATTGTTCAGAATTATGCCGATGACAATTTTCAGACAGTAAAAGCAGTGAGTAAAAGCAGTGATATCCCTTCTTCGATTAATGGACTGGACGGCAATAGGATCAATAGATTTCTTACTATCTCTTAGCTCCATAACTATACAGCTTGGAAACCGAAAGCTGCTACAGGGACAGATACTTTATTATCTTGGAAAATTGTCCGAAAGACATATCACTTCCAGAGATGTAGAGAAGGATTTACAGGATGCATATGATTGCTTTGAGAGTGTGGGTGCATTGAATGACCAGAGTATGTATTGCTTTTGTACTTTAAGTAGATGTATACTAATGTCATTAATTACTATAACTTCAGTGATGAATACTGCATCTTTAAGTTATTTAGCAGATGACCCCATTAAGGCCTCAAATATAGCCAGGAAGGCGGTCTCAATGACGATACGTGGTTCCCTAGAAATCCATGTTCAATGCAGGGCTTTTACAGCTTTGTCTTTCGCTCTTTTAAACTCTGGCTATATTCACGGTGCCCTCAATGTCTTACAAGAGGCAGAGGCTTTATCAAGAGCGACCGGAAACTTAAGATGCGAAGTCATCTGCATTAGAATTCGTGTCCGTTCATATGCATGCTTGGGAAAGCTTGAAGAAGCCATCATGCTCTGCAATCATGCAGCCCAAATATGCGATGCCTCTTATCTAAAACCCTCAGCTCTAGGACCAATGCTTGTGAATTTGACTTTAATCCATGAGTTTATTTTTTTCCTCAAGTCTGAATACCATCATGGCCGAGAAGTTTGGCAGAAACTTCTTCACATATTCCGTTCTGAATATCTTCTGGATACGCAGCTTCACGCAATGGTTTTACACAATTTAATTGAGGTTGACAGTGCCACAGGACGTATTGCCGATCCGCAAATGCAAAAGAACCTTAAAAAATTAGAAGAGATGATAAAACTGCTTTCTGGCTATCATGGAGGATACACTCACTTGCTCTCATGGAACCGGTCCCAAATATACTTCGAAAATGGGGACTTGAAAAATGCTGCTCTTCAGTGTTTAGAGTCATTGAGGACTCCATCTCAGTGGCTGACAGATATAGACAGGCCACAGCGCTTCCATTTTCTTGGAGATATATATCTGCAGCAGCAAGAACAAGATCATGCAATGAATAACTACATCCTCTCTCTGATTATCGCTCACAAACTTCAATTCAAGCCATATATACATCAGGCAATTCGTGGTATTGGGGATGTTTTTCTTGCACTGGATGATATTAATACCGCTATATCACTGTTTGAAACAGCTTTAGATGGATTTACTGAAATGGGCGTTCATCGTGGCAAAGGAGAATGCATGATTCGGCTCGGAAACATTGCCCATGTACGCGGAGAATTGGAGAAGGCAAGAAATTTATGGACGGATGCAATTCCTTTGTTCCAAAAGAGCGAACAAGGCAAAGAAGTGATAAAATGCGAGAATAGACTTCAGATGTTGGAGGTGTAGTGACTTGAATAAAGGTGGGTACTTGTTACGAATAGCAGTCTTTCCAAAGCATGTGCCATCCAGGGTCGTATTTCCAACACTTTCTCCACATATCACCTCCCTATCTGAATATGTTTCCTTATGTACATTCATCTTCATAGATAATAGCCTATCTATAGAGATATCCTTGCCTTGTAACCGGCCGTGATCAAATTTATTATACAATCCTGCCATCTGGACCCTTGAAATATAAAATTACTTTAAAATAAAGTAGAGTACATGGTATTGATACGTCAAAAGGTATATCTTACAGTCTGTAAGCTGCTAATACAACTCAAAGATTTACTTTACAATCTTCCGAGTTCTAAAGGTAGATGAACCTTGCGCTACAATATCTAGTTCCATTCAGAAGAGACGCATAATCGGAAGAACGTTAGAGTATATATCTTCATATGGTTCAGATGTGAACCATTGTCTAAATTTCCATTTTACAGAGGGTACGCAGGACCAAAATAAAGAAGGATAGAAGAAAGGCACTCACTAGCATGACGCGGATCGAGTTACCGTTTTTGAGGCCTGTAATGGAGTACAGGCGCACTTATCATTATTATACTTACAAGGTCTTCTTCCCTCTACCCGGTTCGAAAGAGGTATAAGGTTCTTAAGTCGCCTGTTGCCAGAGATGGTTTTTAAAATACATACTTATCTGAAAAATAATAATATACGACAGAGTAGATATAAACCTCAACCCTGTTCCGAACAGGGATCTTCACTGAATTCTGGAGAATTACCAAATACACTTGGGCAATAGGTACGTGCTATACTACTAAGTCTATGAGTGTAACTTAAGGGAGTGAATGAGGTGAGCTACGGTAGCAGATATTCTGCTAGAGATCGAGATGAGTTTAGCTCAAGAAGGCCAGTGTTATAATGATTTGGAGTATGCGCTGAGAGATTGGGCTCGGTATTTCAACTATCATCATTCGGCAAGTGAGCGGTCTGATAAATATAGTTATGTGATAGTGGGCTCGAACAAAAGCCAGCGGCAGTGAGATGCACTCGACCCTATCGCCAGAGGGAACCCGGAAGGGAGATTAACATATAAGATTAAGAGGGCAGCCATCGAGTCTACAATCAATTATATCTATTCATGAGCTCGAAGAAGGGGCCAGAAATAGCACAGATGTCAAAAATGCAAGATGAAAGCGATAATGGGAGGATCTCGAACTTGAGAAGGCAGCGAGATAATGCCCATAATGCGAGCGCTAGCTGAGCGCAGATGTAGTAGAACCCTCCCTCCTTGAACAACTAACGCCACGGCCACAGTCAGGCGGGTAGACGAACATATAGCCAGATGCCAGCGAGGTTCATCATCACTTGAGTTGGAGTCGGGTGGCAGGACGGTTCAGCGTGCATGGACGAGGCTCAGGAGTGGTCTGTATTTCCCTCAATTTTATCTGCGAGCTTCGGGTAATACTCAAATTAGTTCGCACGTGGAGCGGAGCCGGCACAAAGAAACAACTTTTCGGCGCTGAGGAGCATCATTTTGGGAAGTGTCCCGCCCAACACCTCCGGGTTGCCTCCGGGGCCAGGCCAGGCGAAGATGACGGGTTTGACTCGCATTCCTCATGCGTCGCGTGCCAATGAGGTGCTGGAGGGACACTCGCGAATTTCATTCGCCCTCCTCACTATCCCGTGCAACGAGGCTCAGATCCTTCCTTTTGCCTTATGAACGACCTCTGCTTGTTGTCTTCTCAGGTAAGTATTCCCTGCAGTCTCTCATCCTGGATCCTTCTAGCATCCCAACGGCCAAGCTTGTGCTACTTATTCGGCGGATCCACTGTGAGCTTGGGTGGACTTTTACGGTATAGGTACGTCTCCTTTGTTCACTGTCCAATCCTCTTCGATTGATCTCTTCATTGCAAGACGCTGCATCCGTTTAGTCCTGCGTGCATCCTGTCTCGTACCCGTCCCCGATAATTTACATAGACCGCCGGTTCATTCTCATCACTTGAGCTGCCCGTCCCTTTGTTCTTGTTCTGCTCGCGATACCCCACCCTCGCCCGCATTACTTGCCCCTTCAACCTGTTCCACCAACGCCGCACGTGCCTTCCTCCTCCAAGAATCCACCCGCTGCACTGAAATATCGGGGCGCGTATACGCCAGAGACCTTCACAATCCTATCCTCCGTAACAGGGAGTGAAGGCTGGGATGGTCGCAAAGAAGTCGAAGTCAGCGCGGTGATAGCTGGCGAAGAAGGATACTCACAATGATATGGATATGGAAGGCTATTGCATTGCAGGTACGGACGGAGGATTTGATTATCTTCCGTCGCCAAGCACACACCTCCAAAAATCATTGGGTCCTGACCACAGATATCCTTCTATTTCTCTTCTTCAGCCGCGTCTTACGCAACGGAGCGTTCGCCCTTTTCTCCGAATTCTGGTGTCGTGGTTGAAGACAATAGAGGAGGATTTGGGATTCCTTGGTCAGAGCGTTGAAGGATGAGAATTAGTAGTACGGTAGATTGGTTGACCACGACCCCGCTATGTCTGCTCTTTAGTGGCTATTGTGTAACATAGAATTGGCAAATATATTTGATTTTCGTCTACATACATGTTGATTCGTAACAACGTCTGACTATACTTACTACCAGCGACAGTCCACAGTACCACCCGCTTCCGACTCATGCACTCCTCGGCTACAATTGCACACCTTCAGATATTCAACTGCTCCTCTCCTCGATTGAAGGAGCAACTTTCCAACCAACCTCAATTCGTCGGGGCTTGAGATGTTGAAGGATATTGGATGGTAGCATCGTCACCCATACGACGAGGGGAGAAGCTCGAGGGGAGAAGCTCAAGGCGCATACAAGAAATACTTCTCAATCTTCAGCCACCAAACGTGAAAGCTGGTTGTGCTGGTGGAAGCCTAGGAGGATCGAAGTACGGTATTTGTATTGATGCTACGACTAATCTTCCAGATAGCGAGGGGCGCTGCGAAATTGGTTCGTTTGGAAGATATAACAGTAGTAATTATGGAAGATAGATGGGAAGCGTGATTGACGAAGGTTGCCATGAAGAGTGTGGAGCTGTTGAATCCAACGCCTTCTAGCTATACTTAGAGCGAAATCCATTTAGTCAGATAAAGCATCGCTTTCCAGAAGAGAGCTAACAGCGTACCAATGAACCTCTCCGCCGGTCAATCCGTCCCACTCTGCTTCTCTCTTTCAACTTCCCTCACGAAGATCTACCAGAATTATCTTCATCAGGTCCACGACATACGTCTGTCAACAAGCCCGGTATCGTATACCATCGTGTCCTCCAGCTGCGACTTGCGTAGATAGCTGAAGAGACAAATAGCATTCGCGACTGAACCCGTGAATTCGAAGTGCGAGCATGGGTGGGGGGCACGAGGAATGGAGGTAGGAGTATCAGCCTATCCCTATACATTCTGATCCCGAAGTAAATACGCTGTTCTGAAAAGAATGTAGTATGAAAGACCAATGAAGACCTTTGCGTTGATGAACGCAGACGGGAGATAAGCAAATTAGAATAAGATAGCTGCATGAAGGAGCAGAGCCAGACGATTAATGAAGATGCCCGAAGAAGTAGCTACGGACGTACCCGTCAATCTATTTGTATCCTGCAACTACGACAGCTTCGGCGTTCCATCCATATCAGCATCTGCATGCTCTGCCCTATCCTATCCCTAATCCATCTGGCTCACCTGAATTGAATCCTAGTGAGCAGGGCGTTTAAGAATCCTCGTGGCACCTAGTACATAGGAATCCTAATGAGCGGGTGAGAAGAAAGATGATGAAGCGGATGGATGCAGAACGGAGGGGACGATGAGGGGTAAGCGCGTCGTGCCTTCACTATCCACTCTCAACAACAGCTCAGGAACGAGTATTGACGGCCATTTCGCAGTGGCGAGCCATGCTGATATCAATAGTGCCTGAGAATGGAGGAGACTGGAGGGATGTATTAATTGGCGATTGATTGGTGGATGAGGAGATAAAGAAGAAACATACGTGATAGCCCGGTTCATCGCCTCTAGCAGGCATATCAAAACTACCATCGAATTGAATTGAATTGAATTGGGGCTGATCGAGGACGGAGGACAGTTCTGTGAGGGCTGGGCCGAGCGAGGTTGATATGCAGAGCTCATAGTATAGTGGGAGATCGAGGATTGTAATGAAAAATCAAACGACAAGTAAAGGCGATACTGGGCACTGCGCAAAACGACAAACACGAAGAAAGGAGGTGGACGGAGAGTCGGAACAAGACAACCGAGCGCCAAGAAAGAGCACGTGAGGCCGTAAGCGCGCGCTAGAACTGGGTGTGTATCATCAAGCAACATCGAAAGAAAGCAATTGACGTCATGAAATGCATATTGACCTCCCTTCGCATGTCGAACAGAATAATCTAAAAATTATTTACATGCATCTGGGATGTATAATCAGTCGCCTTTTCATCTCAAATACAATCAGCATTTCTAGCGGTAACATCTCAGTTGCGTATGGCTGCGAACCACAATAACAGCATTTTTCTGTGATTGATTGGGAGTGGTCTGTGTCTGACGCTGTGATCATATCTTGGATTCTTCTTATAAGCGAGAGCTGCTGTGTTATATTCACAAAACACATCATGGAACTGAGTATACGAGCCCAACGAGCCCAGCAGCTGAAAGCTCCTTCAAAAACAGAAGATCTTTTCGAATATGGAGCAATTGCTGCTCGTATGCTCAAAGAAATTGCCGAAGCGACAGGAGTGCCGTGCTTAAAAACAATCGCAGGTCTCACTACCTTGATTATCCAAACAGTTCAGGTACGCGTCCAGTTGTCCACAATTGCCACCCCTTTCACTAAAGAGACGGTGGATATATCAGACCGTTCGGTATAACAAGGATCAATGTATACGCATGACAGAACGCACATACTGGCTCATTTGCGCAATAATCAATATTTGCAAGAATACCGAGGCCGAACTGCCCCCAGATATGGTGCGGAATATCGAACAATTGCAAGAGTACGTCAGCATCTCACCTTTAAAAATATAACGAGCACTGAATCCGAAGTTTCATATTAGGACTCTTCAGAAACTACTTTCTTACGTGCGAATGCATGTTGATGGTAGGCTTCTACAGCGTGTTATTAAACACATGCATGTATCTTCCCTATTATCGGACTGTAATAAAGCCATCCAGTATGCGTTGGATATGTTTGGGGTGCGTTCATACACTTTCTTTCTACTCATTTACTATATTGGCCACTAATATCGTCGAAATATAGGTTCAGTCCCATGTTATAACTGCCATTACTCTTGCAGAAATACAAGAGCATGCTTCTCGTCGTCACCAGGAAGTTATGGATGTTCTGTCTTCCAAACAGGCGGCGTTGCCCCCCGGAACGACACTTGAGGATCTTAGACGCAGGTAGGATCAGCCAACCTTCAAACAACATCTAATCTGATTTCATGTTATACCGTAGTTCAAGTACTCTATCGTTACTGCCCGCATCGCCTCTTATTTTCACCGGTCGTGACAAAGAGCAGCAAGAAATTATAACCATAATTCAGAACAATACTGCAGCTAAGATTGCTATTCTTGGCCCAGGTGGAATTGGAAAGACAGCGTTAATACTCTCCGTGCTGCATGATCATAATATCGTAGACATCTTCGGTACACGACGGTATTTCATATCGTGCGACGCTGCAATTACCGCGGATAGTTTGATCAGCACAATTGCCAAATATTTTAACTTGGAGCAGAAGTCCAAATTGTCGAATGCGATTATCGGCTACCTACATCGCTCTAAAGAACCAGCTTTGATGGTTCTCGACAACTTTGAAACCTCGTGGGAGATTCCAGAACAAAGACCAAAGGTTGAGGATTTCCTTGCTCTTTTGGCTAACATATCACAGCTATCGATTATGGTGAGTGGCATTGATTAACAACGTTCAGCAGTATTAATATCGTTCATTGCTAGCTTACAATGCGAGGAGTTGAACGGCCCGGCAAAATCAGGTGGACCCGACCCTTTTTAGCACCGCTTGAGCCTCTCACCGACGATGCAGCGGAAGAGATATTCCGTGACATATCTGATATTAATGACGACGATCCGGGCCTCATTGAACTTCTCAAGCTTACAGACAACCTCCCTCTCGCAGTGACACTTATGGCACACTTAGCAGAATCTGAATCTTGTGCCACTATTCTTTCGCGATGGAAACAAGAAAATACATCACTTCTGTCTGACGGTGTGGACAAGACATCAAGTCTAGAGAAATCTATATCAATGTCAATTTCTAGTCCGCGAATGAAAAATACTCCAGATGTTTTAGAGCTACTGTCTCTACTAGCTCTTCTTCCTGATGGAATATCAGAAGCCACTCTCCTAGACATGAAGCTCCCTCTCGATAATGTTCACAAATGCAGATTTATACTTGTTTCAACCTCACTAGCATATGTGGACAGCCGAAGACGAATAAAGGCATTGACTCCGATTCGTGAATATACTCGCATATATCATCCACCGCGAAACGAGTCCCTTCAAAATCTCAATGCATATGTGAATCAAATACTTGATGTTTTAACGATAGATTATGAACATCCCAGCCAACATCAGATGTATGCTATCTCCAATGAGTTGGAGAACATATATTCTGTATTGGATTACGACCTTCAAATGTCTCAGGAGTATGCCGATAACAATTTCCAGACAGTAAAAGCAGTGATATCTCTTCTTCGATTCATGAGCTGGATGGAGATAGGATCAATAGATTTCTTACTATCTCTGATTGGTCCTATAGTTAAGCAGCTTGGAAATCAAAAGCTGCTGCAGGGACAAGTACTTTATCATTTCAGCAACTTGTCCCGAAAATATCTCCCTTCCAGAGATGTGGAGAAGGATTTACAGGTTGCATATGAGTGCTTTGAGAGTGTGGGCGCGTTGAATGAACAAGGTATGAATTGCTTTTGTACTTCGAATAGATATATATTAATACTGTCAATCACTATAAATTCAGCGAAGGTTACTATATTTTTAAGTCAACTGGCAAAAGATCCTATCAAGGCCTTAAATATAGCTAGGAAGGCAGTCTCAATGATGACACATGGTTCTGTAGAAATCCATGTTCAATGCAGGGCTTTTGCAGCCTTGTGTTTCGCTTTTATAAACTCTGGCTATACTAATGATGCCCTGCATCATGTAAAAGAGCTAGAGGATTTATCAAGAGCGACCGGAAACTTAAGAGATGAAGTCACCTGCATTAGAATTCGCCTTTTTGCGTATGCATGCATGGGAAAGTTTGAAGACGCCATCATGCTCAGGAATCACGCAGCCCAAATATACAATGCCTCAGATCTAGAATCTTTAACTCTAAGATGGGCGTTTCTGCATTTGGAATCAACACATGGGTATATTTTATTCCTGAAGTCTGAATACCATCATTGCCGAGAAGTCTGGCAGAAGCTTCTTCAACAATTCCACTCGGAATATCTTCAAGATACACTGCTGCACGCAGTGGTTTTACACAATCTAATCAAGATTGACACTGCCACAGGACGTATCACCGATCCACAAATGCAAGGAAATCTTAAGAAATTAGAATCGATAGCTAAACTGCTTCGCAGCTATCAGGTAGACACCACTCGCCTACTCTTATGGAACCGGTCCCAAATATACTTCGAGAACGGGGACTTGGAAAATGCTGCTCTTCAGTGTTTACAGTCTTTGAGGACCCCATCTCAGTGGCAGATGGATTTAGACAGGTCACATCGCTTATATTTTCTTGGGGGTATATATCTGCAGCAGCAAGAACAAGATCATGCAATGAATATCTACATCCTTTCTCTAGCCACCGCTCACAAACTTCGGCACAAGCCGCACATACATCAGGCAATCCGTCATATTGGGGATGCTTTTCTTGCACTAGATAATACTAATACTGCTATATCACTGTTTGAAGCAGCCTTGGAGGGATTTACTGAAATGGATATTCATCGTGGCAGAGGAGAGTGCATGATTCGGCTCGGAGACATTGCTCATGTACGGGGAGAATTGGAGAAGGCAAGAAGTCTGTGGACCGATGCAATTCCTTTGTTCCGAAAGAGTGAACAAGGAAAAGAAGTTATTAAATGCGAGAATAGGCTTCAGATGTTGGAGGTGTAGTGACTTGCTTGCGAGGCTGAGCAGTGGTGTCGGAGGTTTGGAAACCCGCCTTCGATAGTTCATGAACAAGGTAAATGAGTGGGTGGGAGGAAAGGTAATGCAGTGGATAGGCACAGAATCCAGGGGACGAAGAGGAAAAGTAAGCACACCGTGCCTTCACCCAACAGCAAGTACTGGCGGCCGTGTCGCAGTGGCGAGCCATGCTAGTATTAATAGTGCCAGAGGATAGAGGAAACTGGATGAATGAATTGATTGGCAATTGATTGGCAATTGATTAGTGGATGAGGAGATGAAGAGGAAGCGTACGCAATACTGGGTGTCTCTTGCAGGCATATGCCAACTGCCGTCGGATTAGATTCAATTGAGGCTGATCAAGAAGGGTGACAATTCGATGAGGACTGGGTTTAGCTAGAGAAAATTGACAGAGTTCATAGTATATTGGGAGATCGAGGTTTGCAATGAGAAAAACAAATGACAATTTAAGCTCGTCGCGCACGACGAGCAAGAGGAAAGGAAGGTGGACGGAAAGTCGGAACGGGACAACCGAGTGCCAAGCGAGGGCACGTGAGGCGGTACATGCCGTCCTCTTCTCATTCGGCCGTGAACGCGAGTCTGCGCTGTCTGTCTTCGTATATGCACTACTGATTCTTGAATGCATGCTTTATAGTGCCTGTATCCCAATCCCGTGAATTCCACTATACATTCGTACGTTCTCGTCCCCCCATACCTTGGAATCTGCCGCTCATTGATGTTACTCATTATATAGCTCGAAGGATCTTATCCTTTCATCTTTAACATCGAGTAGCTCAATTTTCTTCGGACATCCGTATTCTCCACTCCCATCATCATTTCCATGATCCCTATCTTCCCGCATTACGGCAATCTTTCACTGCTTGCTTTGCCACTATCCTCGCTGTCGTCAACCCTTCCGGGTCACGTCAATCCGCGTCGCTCGTGAAGTGGGTGGCCCATCTCACTTATAATCGACCGCCTCAATGCATATCCCCACACTCAAATCTTCCAGCTTCCATCTTGTATCTATGTCCAACCCAACTGGACGATTCGTGACTGAAGACAAGTCAGTCTGCGAGACTATCCTCCCAGATGAAGATCCAGTAGAGACTACAATGTGTGTTGGTGAACAGAGCAGGATGGTGTGAATACATGGTGGACGGGATTGGTGGTCGCGAAGCTTTCATTTGTACGTTTGAAACGTCTTTGAGATATCGACACGTTGAGATTAATTAAACGATTTTGTTGTAGGGCTGGAAGATATTACAACCGTCCTTCCTCTCAAATAGTTGCGCGACCCTCCGTCTGGTGAACAGTTTCCATCAAGCTTCCCGCTCCGTCGAACGTGACACCTGCTAGTATCGACGGGCTATCCTCCCTGACACTTTGCTCTTCGTCGGGAGTACAGTTACACATCGGACCCCTCGCCCTATCTAAGGGTAAATCCGACCGCTCTTTGGGAAATCTACAGCCTACACCCGCTATACGAGGCTTCTCCTGGCGACAATCCTCCACGCCCACATTCGCCGTCACTTCCCAATGGCCACTCGCTCACTATCTCGATAAGACTACTCTCCATCATACTTCGTTCATCGTGGAAAGGACAGCTCTCCATCGAACTCATTGCCCTATTTAAGGGCTCCGCCGTCCTCGTGGCGACCTTCGTCAACTATGCTCCCATCCATCTTCCGTTATCACCGCTTGCCATATCTTCCAAACGAATCAATATCATTGCCCCGCTCACTACTTGGAAGGTCAACTGTGGCATCACTATAAATACTCCGCCAACCCAACAAACTTTCACGTTTAGTGGCTGAAGACGGATAAGCATGCCTTGCATTGACCTTGAGCTTCTCTCCTGGTCGTATGCGTGGCGATACTGCCATTCAACATCTCAAGCCCCAACGAATGGACGTGTAATTGAAGATCTGAAGGTGTAGAATTGTAGGTGAGGAGGGCATGAGTCGGAAGTGAGTGATACTCTGGACTAGCGCTGGTTGGATAGTCAGACCTTACGAATCGGGCGTGATGTAGATAAATATCAAATATATTTGCCAATTCTTTGTTACACAATAACTCCGTTGTCTTCAACCACCAGTAAAGGTTTTGGAGAAATGGCATGTAAATTGATTCCAAATCCATAGTATTACTGCTCTCAACTATAATGAACGGCGGGAAACTGTAAACAGGAGAGCGTGCCATTGCGTAAGACGCACTGAGGAAGGGAGATGGGGAGATAGCTGTGGTCGAGACCCAATGGTAAACTGAATACATGCGTTTCAGAAGATAAGGGCCCCCAAACAGCACTGGCCATCGGTGGATATGTGCGCTTGGCGGCGGCAGCTAATCAAACCCTCAATCCGTACCTGCTGCATCGTGAGTGTCCTTCTCCACCAGCTACCACCGCGCCAATATCGATTTCTTTGCGAGCGTCCCAACGGTCACGTCTCGTCACGCCAGATAGGATTGTGGAGGTCTATGGCGTACACGCCGTGAGGTTTCAGTGGAGCAGGTAAGTTCTCCATGAAGGAAGGCATGTGTGAGGTTGGCAGAGCAGATAGAGGAAACGGAGAGGATGAGGTTGAAGGGAGGGTGGGGTAAGTATGGCAAGCAGGCAAGAAGTACGGAACGGAGTGCTCAAGCAATGAGAATGAACCAGTGGTCTATAAAAATTGCCGGGGATGGGCGCAGGTCAGGGTTAAACGGATACAGTGCCAATACAGCGCCTTACAACGAAGATATCAATGGAAATGGTTTCGACAATTAAAAAAAGAGACGTACTGACATGTAAAAGTCCGCCCAACCTCACCGAGGATCCGCCGAATGAGCAGTACAGGCCTGGCCGTTGGGAAACTAAAGGGGTTATCTGTATACATACCCTGTAACGAGAGAATTTCTTCCCAGACGACACTCCGCAGTCTGCAGATTGTTGACGATTCGGCGGTTGTGGTACGGGGGGTAGTGTGAGTCGTCTTTGGGTTGGTGAACGCAGACGAGAGCTATGAAAGACTAGAGCAAAATATCTGAATGAAGGAGCAGAGTCAGATGATTAACAAAGATGCCCGAAGAGGTGGTTGCGAACGTATCTACAACTTCCGTGATCGATCCACATCCTCACCCGCATGCTCTACCCTATCTATACTCCATCTGGCTCATCTTAGCTGAATCCTACAGAGGGCGTTCAAGAATCATAATGGTACAGATTACTGAAGCTCGTGCTGCTCAGCGACTGGCGAGGTATGGGGAGTAGATATCGTAGACATTGATGTGGTCCTGATGTATGTTGGTATTAGGTGTGGCTCGGCAGAGAGTGAAGGGTGGAGGGCGGAAACAACCCAAGGGTTCGTATGGCGGGAAGTCGGTGAAGACGGACGGGATTAACAGGATGAGATATGTCGCGCAATGAAGGACAACCACAATCTGGCCTGGGTGTCAAATCCCTTCTTCTCCTTCCCATCCACCGACCGCAGTTGAGCATCCCTTCATGACTTCCAATTACCTCCACTTCCTATCGTCAATCGCTGACATCTACTTCATTTCATACTAATCGAACTAAATTTCACATGGCTTTATGAGAGCCTTAGTAAGGCTTGGTTGAATGTGAAGGCTGAAGCGGTGGAGAGGAAGAGGGGCGTTGGTTGCGAGGCCGAGCGGTGGTGTTAGAGGTTTGGAAACCCGGCTTCCATAGTTCATGAACAAGGACAATGAACGAGTGGGAGGAAAGGTAGTGAAATGGATGGACGCAGAACGCAGGGTACGAAGAGGAAAAGTAAGCAGGTCGTGCCCTCACTATCTACTCTTAACAACAGCCCAGTAGCGAGCTTATTGGCGACTGTTTCGCAGTGGTGAGATCATGCTGATATCAATAGTGCAGGAGGATGGAGGAGACTGGAGGGATGTGTCGACTGGCGATTGATTGGTGGATGAGAAGATAAAGAGGAAACGTACATAATAGCTTGGTTCGTTGTCTCTAGCAGGCATATACAAACTGCCGTCGAATTGAATTGAATTGAGGCTGATCAAGGAGGACAGTTCTGTGAGGACTGGACGGAGTGAAAGTGCATTTGCAGAACTCATAGTGTAGGGGAGATCGGGGACTAGTGAAAAATGAAACGACAAGCAGAGATGATGCTGGCCGGTGCGCAAAAGGACAAACACGAAGAAAGGGAGGTGGACGGAGAATCGGAACGAACAACCAAGCACCAAGAAAGAGCACGTGAGGCCGTAAGCGCGGCGCTCGGCGCTCGCGCTAGAACACGCTCAATGCCATCCTTTACTTTCTGCTATTGTTGCTTTCCAACGGTAATCCACAAGAGTGAGTCCCAACAGCCAGCAAATATTATAAAGATATCCCTGCATTTGAGAAAGATATAAGGGAGTATCATCAAGCAACAGCGAAAGAAAGCGATGGACTTCTGATGAAATGCATATTCACCTCCTTTTGCGTCGAACAGGATAATTTAAAAATCATTTGCATGCGTCCGGGAGATATAATCAATCGCCTGTTCATCTCAAATGAAATTATTATGAATTTATAGCAGTAATATCTCGGTTGCGTATAGCTGGGAACCACGATAACAGCATTTTTCTGTGATTGATCGGTTGTGTTCTGTGTCTGACGCTGTGATCATATCTTGCATTCTTCTTATAAGCGGGAGTTGCTAGGCATACCGTGAAGCATTTATTCAGAAGAAAGGTGAAGGAGTATCAATCATGGCTTCGGACTCCAGACTAGGGACAACTTTTATATATCGACAGGTGTTTCACACTGTCAATGTATTATTTTTGGCTCACTCTAGATTTAGAGCAACAGATAGGAAACATGAAGCTCGTGTAATTTTCAAGGCTGGAAAAAACAGGGATGATGATTTCTCATCTGATGATCTCATGAAGCAGGTTGACAGATCATATCTTGGATTCTTCTTATAAGCGGGAGTTGCTGGGCTATATCCACAAAACCCATCATGGAACTGAGTATACGAGCCCAACAAGCCCAGCAGCTGAGAACTCCTTCAAAAATAGAAGATCTTCTCGAATATGGAGCAATTGTTGCTCGTATGCTCAAAGAAATTGCTGAAGCGATAGGAATGCCGTGCTTAAAAATAATTGCCGGTCTCACCACTTTGA
>JASFCX010000068.1:0-23591 GCA_036937015.1 Crucibulum parvulum | reverse complement strand
GAAGGGAGATGGAATGTTAGCTGTTGTCGAGACCCAACGATGAACTGAATACATACGTTTCAGAACAAGGGTTCCCAAACCGCACAAGTCATTGTTGGAGGTGTATACTTGTCAGTGGCAGCTAATCAAACCTTTTGTCCGCGGTCCGTACCTGCAGTACAGCCCTTCATACCCACATCCTCATGAATGCCCTTCTCTGCTAGCTACTAGCACTGCCCCGATAGCGATTTCTACGTGACTATCCTAGTCGTTACACCCTGTCATGCTTGATAGGATTGTAGAGGTCCGTAGAGCATGAGCACTAGCAGCACTCATCTTTGAGCTCTCCCTGTTCTTTTGCAACTTGCTCACAACTGCCATCATCAATGCCCATTTGAATGGCAACTGCCTCCGATCTACACCTGCGTCCTCCTTCTGCACAGGTGCAAATGAATCCGCACGCCGAAACGACGAAATGATACTCCTCCCCGGCTCGACTGGCGCACGCACAGGGCTCGCCTGGAACGGATGGTCGTCCGTCTTCTTCTCACTCTGGGACTTGATGGGCTGTCCGCGATCTCGCCATCGGTGACCTCATGCCCGCACCCTTCAAGTAGTCCACCCCCGAGCTTGAGCGTGAGGGAGGGGACAGCGTTCACTTTGGCAGGTTCTTCGTCGAAATCGTCAGCGTTGCGTGTAGGTGGTTGGGGTGGTCTGGGAGGATGGGAGGAGCTGGATATATCGGATTCGAAGGTCATAGACTGCGGCGGCGGGCCTGCTGCCGCCTCTTCTGGCTTTGACTTGCGCTCTGGTCGTGGATGGTCAACTCGGTACTTCGCCTCGTCGAATCTCCCTCCGAAATCCAGCGAGTCCCAGAACCACTCCTCCCATACGATGTGGACCTGCGCCTCTCCGCGGTCGTTGAACTTCTGGGCGTACCGCATCCTATCCGTCTCCTCATCGCCCGAGCACAGTAGGTGCGTGACCTTCACAGGCCGTTCGAGATTCTTGAGGTATGCCCCGCCATGTGCGGTTACCATCCTGTTGATCTGAGTCCGTCTTCGGATGTCGGTGATTCCTGAAGGACAAAGCACGACATCGCTAAAGATAGGAAGACGATGGGAGGTTACGCTCTGTGAATGGGTTAGAAGCCGGAGATGAACCAGAAAGCGTTTAACGTACCTTCTCTAGATCGACATCATCCCCTCGTAGCCACACATCATAGCTTTCCGTAATCCACGAAGGCCTCAGTATCGGGATCTTTCATTCGAGTGCACACTGGTGAAGAATGAGTTGATATACTTGCCACCACGACACACCATGTACGATATATTTCGCACCTCCATGATCCAGCGCGACGAGATGTGTCACTCGGTCGGTAAACACGCTCACAGGCGTTCCACAAAGTTCTATCGCCTGCTTGAACAAAGTTGGCTATACGAACGCGTCAGTACGCACCGTGATTCGAATCAACGCGCCACGTACCTTATCCACACACCCGTCGCGCATATGATGACCCCTCTGGACGGCCTTCGGCATGTGTCTATGACAGTGGTGTCATCACTAGCGACCTAGCTGTCCTGAGCCCACCACGTCGAAACCTCAGATTCTGTTCGCGATAGAGCGCTTTGTTGGGGAGGTCGAAGTTTGACGTTTGGCACCTATGTATATGTTAACACTTGGATCGGAATATAAGGAAGAAAATGTACCTTAGCTGACTTGTTACTCCTCCGTCTTATCGTGTAGTTCGAAGGAGATCGTTGTTGGAGCACTGTTCAGCACGACGCATGTTTAGGGCAGGCAGCAGCGTGATTCAATCCAAAGCAGCGTTTCAAAAGTGGGTTGTACTGACTGTTTACCTATGATCCAGCATCAATTTTTTTAATGGTGCAAATGGCCTAAACATCACCACATTTGTACATCCTAAAACTCTGGGTCGGGATATATGGATAACGGAATAAAATAAGATATAGCTCAGCCAGAATAGAGATTGACTATAGTATATTCGGAGTAACTATACCTAACGGAATAAAATAAGATATAGCTACGAGAATAATCAGTAAGAGTGAAACGAAATAAGTAAGTAAGTTTTAACTCACCTCAGTCAGAATAGAGATTGACTGAGGTGTTTCTACGCTATCTATAAGTCTTATATACTAAAAGAAAGTGACGAAAGGAGTATGTACTGTAAGTAGGTTTAAACATACAAATCACCAGTTTCTAAGTTACCAGGTCCGTAATAAATACGTTGCTAGTTCGTCTAAATAATGAGTGGGTCAAATAGAAAGGAATTCCGAGTGGTGTTTAAGGGCGGGCGATGCGCGAGACGGTTTGTAATTCCAACAATGGAGGAGGGGGTTACGGTAGGCAACGGAGGGCATGAAGAGGGGGAGTGGAGATGCGTCAGGACTCAGATAGGTGATATGCATCATGTGACCATATAATTGTCAGGGGAGGTATTGAGATAAGTACGGCACTGCATTAGTGACGACGACAATCTCTACATACTACAGCGTTTCCACAACATAGGCTTGTTTACTTCTTCTGCTCTCCCGGAATGGCTGCCTCTCTTGCTTGCTCTGCTTCATCCCCAGGTGCCAACTGACCCGCTACTGTCGACCGTGCAAGATGCCGACGTTATATTCTATATCAACAAGCATCATTGGCTGGAATCCTGGAACGAAGCCGAGTGTGTTCACGAAGCGGAGGCCTTGAACTGCTAAACGCTTTAAGATGGGAGACATGGACTGCTGACTCTCGAACACATACCTGGTATGCTTCTCTTCCCCATTCGCGCTACCTTTGGCATTGTGTTCCGTAGTTTGAGACGCACTTTCGATGCTTTTGTCATCGGCCCCTTTTGTTGGGCTGTTGCCTAGTACGTGCCGCTGGAGTCTAGCTATTGCCGTCTTGCAATTGTAATACCCCTGCTTCCCAAGGAGTAATTTAATTCTCTCTTCGGTGTGACACCATTTGAGATGTATTATTTTTCAGATTGTATTCGCGTTCGATGTGCTTAAAATTCGAGCCTTTCTAGGCCTTATCCATCATTGCTTAGGGCATGTGCTACCATTCCTAAGGAGTGTCGCTTCAAGTTGCTGATGCGCTAGCATTGCATGTGCCTGTTTTGTATTGAATAGAGTGGATTACCTTTATTCATTGACCATCTCGTTTTTATATTCCACCTCGCTCACATCCAAAGGTATATATAAAATTCTCCAATTGTCAAACAGTCTACATACATATGTACCCACATCAGTTCGGTGTGTCAATCTTAAGCCTGCCTGTAATGGATGGCTTAATACTTTTCGCTGAAATAGATTACCAGTAACTTACTTCTTAATGTCTACTGGCGACTTCTCTTCCTGCTAGGGCCGCTCTTCGCTGGGGATGCTTGTTGATTGTCAGGTTGCTTCCTTTTGCGTTGACTGTATCGTAGAGGTGCTGCCGCTGGGATAGCTCTCTGATCCGACTTCATTTTCACGGGATCGTCTTCATAGACAATTTCTAAATGCACAACCCCCTGCTGTCCATTGTCGGCGACCCCTGAACCGATACCCTTAAGGTAAAGCTTATCATCCCTGACCATCAATACTGTAGGTAATTTGAATGACTGAGATTGTTCAGCATGAGACCCTCGTTCATTACTCTACGGGAAATATTATGAATAACACAGGGATGAATATGAATATATATCACGTACTATAAGGAGTTTCCAAATGTCATTTTGCATGGAAAGTTGGACGTTATTGTAGGATATGATCTGTCGGAGAACACTGTCATCCCTTTCCCTCTGGTAAAACTCTGATATATACAATAACAAGAGCTGTAGTTCAGCATCATGTGGTTTATAGCTTTCGGAGAAAATGAATTATTAGACAAAAAGCTGGATAATGCAAGTTCCAGTGAATGAACTACCTTGGGTCCCACAACCATGAAAGTACTCCAAATATTGCACCTTCGTAATGATTCTTTGTCATAGTGTACTGCTTCGATCGGGAGGGGGTTGAAAGAAATTTCAGAAGCCATTCTCGATAGGTCTTGGAGACACCAGGTGGTAGATGAATAGGCTGTTGCATGGATCTTAACGTATCATGAACCCACACTGAGACACTATCTTCAGAATCCAATATATCAACCATGACAATACATCCAAGTACTGCATAGATAGTCCCATGAGTGTTTGAACTATGGATGCATGATAAAAGGTCTAAGTGGTGGAGATCCATAGCATTCTGTAATGAAGTGAAGATATGGCCTGCCTGAGAATTGTCTGTCTAAAAATGTAACAAGTTAGAACAATCTGAACTCATGAAAACATATATATATATAATCCCACCAGCAAAGATAGGCATTTCAGCACCAATGATACATCTGCCTCAATTGAGTTGGTAAGATTGCCATGTAGACCAGCTGAAAATCCACATTTTATAACATCCAAAAAATCTATGGTTGATAATTCATCTAACAGAAGTGGTGTGATAGCAGCCTGTGACAAGTAATAAAAGCACATTTGTGATGCGCTTTGCTGAGCAAGAGTTTTATGTGACAGCTTTTTGTTGTAGTCAATTTGATAACTGCGATTCTGCATACAGCATAGGGCAAAATCACTAAAGAAGACATCTTCTCTGATAACATATTGTCCTGACCTTGATGGATCTATCAGGAAATCACTGAATGAAGCATGAAGAATTCGAACAGCAATAGTATGATGAGAGGATAAATTTAATGAGTTATTGTCATCATCAGAGACATATTTCTCCAGAGCAGCACGAATATTCAAGCTTTCTTGGCTTGGAAAATGAACGACAGAGTGAAGATCTGATAAATACAAAGCTGTGTCACCCCTCTCCAACCGAAGCAGGAAATCTAAAACATCTGGTGTGCTTTCCACTGGGATGCGATCCTTATATAATATAAAACCAAGGATACGAGATGTAGCATGATAATCATCCACATTAGATAAAATATGATGATATAACTGGTCTAATGGGCTGTATGGTGTCTCATCTCCTGGTGGTGCAAGACCAAGAATGATATTTAGACCTTTTACAGGTGACTTGCGTGGATTTTCAAGATATTTCATTACAACAGAAGCATAGATGAACTGACCAGATGATCGATCAACAAGAGTTTGGATGGCATCATCAGAAGGCCACCCCTGTGGTAATGATAGACGTAACTGATGAGTCTGTATGATTTCTGTAAATTTACTGCGCAGGAATGTTTCAATATCTTTGTCTGGATTGAAACTGTCATCCAGAGCAATACGAGTAGATAATTTCAGCACACTCCCAGTGTTGAAAGCCTCCCGAAGTGCTAGTTCAGGTCGACTGGCGACGAGGAAGCAAAGGGGGATATTAGATGAAATTAAAGCCTCCGATATGACTGTTAAAATCAATTTTTGAATAACTGGATTTTCACATTCATCAAGACCATCAATAGTGACAAGCTGTGGAGAATCTTTCGGCCAGAGATTTTGTTTCTTCAAACCAAGTATCGGGTCCACAATTAAGCATTGAAGTTGTACCTGTAAAGATAAAGAAAACAGAGCCGAGTCATTCTCAACAGCCTCAATAACGGGCTTTTTCAGTTGAGGAATGGCGCGTATGAGCTGATGGGCGATAGTAGCAACTAGATGATCTGCTGTATTCCGCCTCGCTGCAGTTCGAGAGAAAAAGAAGGAAGCGCATAGTGTTTTAGACTTTTCGCATTTCTCTGTGATAGTCTGTACTATTGCCGACTTCCCTGCTCCAGCGGGGCCATGTAGCCACATAATACTTGATGTGCGTTGTCGGTTACTAATCCATGCCATGATCATATCAAGCACGGCGGCCCTCGTTTCTGGATGACATTTTGGTGGATCGAACCTTTCGTATGAGTTATGGAAAGCTCCTTCTGCAATTGATGCTCGCAGCTGATTAAATCCTATACGATGTGAAGTCAATGTCAAGTAAATCTCATAATCAGAGTCCTTTGAACGCACCGACCCTGCTATGTCCACTATTGTCAGTAAGCGTACAGTGATTGAGAACAGTGTTTTGTGCTTGTTCCAGGAACATTGTTGAAGAGAAAACTCTGCTAATGTCGAAATGAAACTGTGAAGCAGAGTCAATAACGGAAGGGGAGCCAAGGGGTGATATACCAGTCCGGGGCGTGCTCAAATGTCGAGGGGAAGCTGATACAAGTAGACCAGCGCTAAACACAACGACGAGGCAATGACATGCGATGCCTGGCGTTTTCAGCGGTGTTCATCTATAAATAGTGACAAAACTTGAAGCGGAACACGTTGATATCAGATCTATCTGTTGACTTAGATCAATACACTGCACCTTCAGAGTATTGATTGGATTTGTTATAATATGAACCGACATGTCCTCACTATCCCACTAAAATCACAGATGGCAGAACACATTGTAACTGTCGAAATGCTCACAATGACGGTACATTCAACCCCCAAGCTTCGGTCCATAGGAGTTCTAGAGGCCATAGACACGCCGAATACCAACTCAATCCGACGCTCAATTCGAGCATGTATAGCCCGGGGGCCTCTGTGCCTTCTCAAGGTCCCGTAACACGAGACTCAAGGATCGACTTATATAGATCAGGACATCCAACTCCGTCTCGTGTTGAAGCACAGTTCATCCCCACCTATTCTGCACCAGCACCTGGGCGGAGCAACCCCGCACACCCGATCAATCTAGCACCTGTTCAGCCCTCCGGGTCACCGACGACTGTCCCATATACACATGATGCCGTATCTCACCACAGGCCCAGCGACAACCCGAATGTCGCATCGTATCAGCAGCATATGCATTATCCTGCTGGTTCGCCTTTCAATCCGCTGCCGTTCCAAAACGCACCTCGGTTTCCGCCGTGTCAAATAGTAAGGCTGCCTGCTTACGACGGACATACTCACAAACTCGCCGATTACGTTTCGAGCATACACATAGTCAAGCCAGGAGTATGAGGAAATAAAACAAAAATAAAATACAATCCCTCTACCCTCATGTCTGTTGTTCGAGCGCCTCGAGTTGTGCAACCTGCGTATGTCTCCGATGAGTAAAACAATCGCTGAAAAGAGTGAATAAAGACACTTACCGATCCCCCACAGCTTCCTGCCACCTCCGGGGCTTTGCGATCTCGTTCAGCTGGAAGCCGTAGATTCTTGGCCGATACCTCTCTGCCTTCATCACGACGCCCGACTTGCTGATCGCCTCTCCACCACCCTCCGCCGTTATGTCTGGTTCCTCCCTCAGCCTCCTGCGAGTCCTCGAGTTGCCAGTGGGTGATACCGCACTCGACCCTAGAGTAGTGGGACCGCATTTCGGCGAAATGGGTGTGGGGTAGACGAGGAACAGCAGATGCGGGAACGTTGCCGATGCGACGCACTATTTGGAGAGACCGCGAGCTGTGACGATCCAGCGTGCATAGATGAGGCCGTAGAGTAGCCACGCTTAGACGTCTGGTGGTCCATGTAGTTCAACTTGGACATTATCATCTACAGTCCATTAATTAATCTGCTACCTCATACAACACAGGCTACGCTACGCACCCAAGTTGTCCGTGATAAGATCTAGTGCCTAAGCAGAGTTAGCAACTTTGTTGTTGAGGCGCGTGAGATTGGACGGGTCAACGATAAAGCCCTGTTCTACTTCGCAGAAGGATTGGTTGTCCTTTGAGGACAGAAAATATGAGATTCACTGGAATTCCTGCGTGAACATCGTGCGTAAAGGCAAAACTAAGAAAAGGAACATACGGAGTCGAGATCATGGTGTTGTTAGTTGATTTCCGTTAGTAAAACAGTCTGAATCTGAATAAGTTAGTATATCTTCCACTACATGGTGAATCAGGCTTAGTGATCGAGAGAAGAGAATATGATAACAAAGTAAGTAGGTAAGGAAGACAGATCATAGATGATCTGCAACATGTGACCGTGTGCTTTCTTGGTGCTCGGTTGTCCCGTTCCGACTCTCCGTCCACCTCCCCTTTCCTCGTGCTCATCGTTTTGCGCAGCCATCAACCTCTGCTTGTTGTTTATTTTATCACTACAACTCTCGATCTCTCCTTACAATATGAGCTCGGCATACACCCTCGCTCGGCCCAGTCTTCGCAGAACCATCCTCCTTGATCAGCCTCGGTTCAGTTCGATTCAGTTTATACATGTCTGTTAGAGACGACGAACCAAACTATTGCGTACGTTTCTTCTTTATGTCCTCATCCACTAATTAATTGCCAACTGATACACTCTAGTTTTTTTCATCTTCCAAAACTATTGATATCAGCATGCCTCACAACTGCGAAACGGTCGCTAATACTCGCTACTGGGCTGTTGTTGAGAGTGGATAGTGAAGGCACGACGCGCTTACTCTTCCTCTTCGTCTCCTTCGTTCTGCATCCATCCACCTCATGATATTTCCTCCCACCCGCTCATTGTCCTTATTCAGGAACTATCGAAGGGGGTTCTCCAAACCTCCGACACCACCGCTCGGCCTCGCAGGCAACGCTTCTCTTCCGCCCCACCACTTTAGCCTGCACATTCAACCAAATTTCACTAAGACTCTTATAACGCCATGCGCAACTCAGTTCGATTAGCAGACACGAAGCAGATCTAGGCGATTGACGATAGGTAGTGGATGTGATTGGAAGTCATGGGCTACGCTGAACCTCTGCGGTCGGTAGATGGGAAGGAGAAGAAGGGATTTGACACCAGGGCCTGGATGTAGTCATCCTTCATCGCGCGACTCATTCCATTCTGCTAATCCTGTCTATCTTCAACGACTTCCCGCCATACGAATCTTAGGGTCGTTTCTCCCCTCTTCCTCCACTTTTTCCACTTAGCCGCACCCAATACCAACGCGCATCTGGATCACACGCGTCCTCGACGTCTATTCTGTTTGCAATATCTATGATATGTATTCAACATACCTCGCAAGTCACCGAGCAGCGCGAGCCTAACTACTGCATGCCACGAGGATTCCTGAACGCCCTGTTTGCTAGGATTCAATTGAGGTGATCCGGATGGAGTAAGGATAGGGCAAAGCATGCGAATGCTGATGTGGATCGAACGCAGAACCGGTTGTAATTGTAGAATACACATAGATTGACGCGTACGTGTTTGTAACTATTTCATCGGGCATCTTCATTAATCGCCTGGCTCGATTCCTTCATGCAGCTATTTTGATTTAATCCTGCCTATCTCTCGTCTGCATTCATCAACGCAATGGTCTTCACTGGTCGTTCATACTGCAACTGCCTCAGAACAGCACAGTTACTTCGGGATCAGAATGCATAAGGATAGGCCGATAGCTCCCACCTCCATTCCTCGTGCTCTCACTCGGTGCACGCACTTCGAGTTCGATGTGTTCATTCACAAACGCTATTCATCTCTTCAGCTATTCTGCCGAGTCGCAGCTGGAGGGCACGATAGGTACATGATACTGCGCTTATTGACAGATGTATGTTCGTAGACTTGTTGAAGATGGCTGTAGTAGATCTTCGTGAAAGAAAGCTGAAAGAGAGGAGCAGCGTAGGATTGGATAGACAGATTGATTACTGGAGCGGTTCATTGGTATGTTATTTAGTCTCTTCTAGGAGGCGACGCTGTATTTAACTAAATGGATTTCACTATATAGCTGGAAGACATTGGATCCAATGGCTCCGCCCTCTTCGTCGCAATCTTCGTCAATCAGCTTCTCGCCCATCTTCCGTCATCACTGCTTGCCATACTTTCTAAACGAATTAACTTCTCAGCGCCGCTCGCTACTTGGAAGCTCAATCGCTACATCACTAGATATACCATACCTCGATCCTCCTGGGTTTCTGCCAGCACAACTAACTTTCCTTTCGCGTTTGGTGGCTGAAGATGGAAAATGAGCTCTTCAATCCGCCTTGAGCTTCTTCCCTGGTCGTATGCGTGATGATGCTGCAATCTAATATCCTTCAATGTCTCAAGCCTCGACGAATAGACACTGGTTGGAAACTTGTTCTTTCGATTAAGGAGAGGAGCAGTTGAATATCTGAAGGCGTGAATTATGGGCGGGGAGTGCGTGAGTCGGAAGCGGGTGGCATTGTGGACTGTCGCTGGTTGAATAGTCATATCTTGTTACGAATCAGACATGTACATAGACAAAAACGAAATATATTTGCTGATTCTATGTTACACAAAAGCTACTATAGAGCGGGCATAAACCAATCTATTGTACTACTAATTCTCATCCTTCAACGCTCTATCCTAGGAGTCCCAAATCCGTCTCCATTGGCTTCAATCATAACATCAGAACTTCGAAGAATTGGCAGGTAAATTGATTCTATGTCCGTGGTGTCACTGCACTCAACTAAATGAATGGCAGAACTGTAAACAGGAGATCCCTCTGTTGCGTAAGATGCAGCTGAAGGGAGATGGAATGTTAGCTGTTGTCGAGACCCAACGATGAACTGAATACATACGTTTCAGAACAAGGGTTCCCAAACCGCACAAGTCATTGTTGGAGGTGTATACTTGTCGGTGGCAGCTAATCAAATCCTCTGTCCGTAGTCCATATCTGCAGTACAGCTCTTCATGCCCACATCCTCGTGAATCCCCTTCTCTACTAGCTACCACTGCCCCGATAGCGATGTCTACATGACCATCCTAGTCGTCACATACGGTCATGCTGGATAGGGTTGTGGGGGTCCGTGGAGCATGAGCTCTCCCTGTTCTTTTGCAACTCGCCCATAACTGCCATCGTCAATGCCCGTCTGGATGGCAACGGCCTCCGATCTACACCCGCGCCCTCCTTCTGCGCAGGTGCAAATGAATTCGCACGCTGAAATGACGAAATAACGCTCCTCCCTGGCTCGACTGGAATGGACGGTTGTCCGTCTTCTTCTCCTCTGGGACTTGGTGGGCTGTCTACGATCTCGCCATCTGCGACTTCATACCCACGCCGGTCAAGGAGTCCACTCCCAAGCTTGAGCGTGAGGGCGAGAACAACGTTCACATTGGTAGGTTCTTCGTCAAAATCGTCGGTGTGGCATGTAAGTGGTTGTGGTGGTCCAGGAGGATGGGAGGATGGGTATATCAGATTCGAGACTCATAGACTGTGGCGATGTGCCTGCTGCTGCCTCTTCTGGTTTTGACTTGCGCTCTGGTCGTGGATGGTCAACTCGGTACTTCGTTTCGTCGAATCTCCCTCTAAAATCCAGCGAGTCCCAGAGCCACTCCTCCCATACAAGGTGGACCTACGCCCCTCTGCGGTCGTTGAACTTTTGGGCGTACCGCATCTTATCCGTCTCCTCATCACCCGAGCACAGCAGGTACATGGTCTTCACGGGGCGTTCGAGAATTTTGAGGTATGCCCCGCCGTGTACGATCACCATCTTGTTAATCTGAGTTCGTCTTCGGATGTCAGTGATTCCTGAAGGACAAAGCACGACGTCGCTAAAGATAGGAAGACGGTGGGAGGTTATGCTCTGCAGACGGGTTAGAAGTAGGAAATGAACCAGAATGCGTTTAACGTACCTTGTCTAGATCGACATCATCCCCTCGTAGCCACACATCATAGCTTTCCGTAATCCACGAAGGCCTCAGTATCGGGATCTTTCATTCGAGTGCACACTGGTGAAGAATGAGTTGTTATACTTGCCACCACGACACATCACGTATGATATATTTCGCACCTCCATGATTTAGAGTGACAAGGTGTCACTCGGTTGGTAAACGCGCTCACAGGCGTCACACCGAGCTCTATCGCCTGCTTGAACAAAGCTGGCTACACGACGCGTCAATACGTGTCATGATTCGAATCAACGTACCACGTACTTTATCCACCACACTCATCGCGCATAAAATGACTCCTCCGAACGGCCTTGGATACGTATCTATGATAGCGGTGTCATCGCTAGCGACCTGGCTGTCCTGAGCCCACCACATCGAAACCTCAGATTCTGTGCGCGATAGAGCGCCTTGTTGGGGAGGTCGAAGTTTGACATTTGGCACCTATGTATATGTTAGTCGCATGTATCGGAATATAAGAAAGAAAGGGTACCTTAGCTGACTTGTTAGTCCCCCGTCTCATCGTGTATTTCGAAGGAGGTCGTTGGTGGAGCACTGTTCAGTTCGCTTCTCACAGGGGCTCGAGTGCTGCAAAACTGAGCCCATGTAAGCATAAGTCTTAACCTGCACCGTATGCGTTATTATCCAGGATCGCTGACCGAGAGGTCGTCCCTGTCTAAAAGACAAAATATTGCGTGAACCGCTGTAACATGAACAGCACCCTCAAGTTCAATGCTGAGGGCGAAAGTAGTGTTGGTGGCTGTGTAGAATGCCCGCGCACAAGAGCAATAGCAAACATCTCTTGTCATCAACATATATCGTTGCGGCGATGAATTAATGTACCCAATACTAGCCTACAATACGAATGATGAAACATCGTATTATTGGCATATTTAGACAAGCACTGGGTTTTAACTACCTCAATGACACGATAGCCCATGGGTGCAACGAGGATCCACGAGCTGATACGGCAATGAGCCACAAGCGGGTCAACGAACGGTAAGCTGCAAAGGATTTAGCAGCTAGTGTCGGCGGTATCGTGAGCGGTATATACTGGTGTTCGCTATTGCGTTGGGCTGTGAAAGCTGTTGTGCGATGGGACGACGGTATAGATAGACGACGAGCATATATCCAGCCAGAGAACTCGATGGACGAAAAAGGACATATGTAGATCTAGAGCAGCACATAATCCTCAGTGATCGTTGCAGTAACCAGCGAGGGAATATAGCTCACTGAGACTACAGTATGCTCGAGGCGATAGGCACGAGAACGGTGGCATGCCCAAACATTGCAGCGTTCGGGATTCCTGCCGGTATGCTGATATCAACGACAAGCAGCAATACAACGTAGGTGGACACAAGTAGAACTTGACATCGCAAGCGGGATACAAGTAGAGGATGTAAGAGGATGACTCACAAACGTAAGGTGTCGGATGGCATCTTGCCTTCGTCGTGCATACGATTATCCTTGACCCATCCTTATGAATCCAATCACATATTCCCCCATCCTTCAGCAAAAATCCCAACCAAACTATTAGAAAACTCTACCCAGGTCGGCGTACTCAACCGAACCCGGCCAATGCATAGATAATCCTTGAAAATAACATGAACCATTGGACGCAAAACGGCACCGAGCATGTCATGACACTCACCAATCAATGTTGCATTCATCAACCAAATTCAGAGACGCCACTGAAGCTCATGTCCAGTTTATCGATCCTCCCTGCTAACTGACGTCAGCATTCTCGGCCGATAGCATCCACTGACCCATTTACGACTTCGATTCTCTGATCCAGCCTGTACGAGTAATTCCCGTCCAGCTCTGGGTAATGACGAACAAAGGCGAAGCTGAGGTATAAAAGGATCACATTGGTGATACTGCGGTCACGGTCATTCGGCTTGTGTTGTCCACGGTGGGCACCAGAAAATCGGCGTGTCACGGCGTGCCAAGCGTGCAGACGCATTGCACGCCAGGAGGCTCAGCTCTAGCCTCTAAATCTCATTTCGCACTAGCTCTCGTGCTCGCACATCCGTATATCATATGTTGTCGAAATGACGGAATAAGCAACTCTGGCATTCTGAGTGCGCCGCCACCGCCCCCAAATAGTTTTACTGTGGATCAATTAGTATAGAATTATGTGGATACAGCTAGTACTCGTAAAATATCTCTCTTTTCAATTTTTAGATAGTATTTCTTCGATTATATAAACCTACTACATAGTACCATAGTTCTACAATCAATCTAACTATTTTATTCGCATTTTATTCATTATTCCAATATCATAATTAAGCAAATTAGCATTCACTCATCTCATCTTACTGTAATCCTACTCAACTGAACTAGTGACCACCGAAACTGTTAGTCATCTCCTACCAGAATGCTTTTAATATCTAAAGGCATAAACTCACATTCAAAGCGTCAAAAACAGGTGTCTATATGGATCTCATATGATTGAACGGAAGGCGGATCCATCATCATGCACGCCGCTGCACGCTGATGGCACGCTTGCCCCGCCAATGGCACACTTACCACGCCGCTGGCACGCTCGCCCCGCTAATGGCACGCTTGTCCCGCCTGCGCACACTGCTTAGCAAGGAAACTCATTATACGCACAGTGAGTAATTTATTTCAGATGTAGATGTTTTTAAATGCTGACAATGCTGACTTATGCGTGACTGAACACTTGGTCGTAATGCGTAATGGTACAGTAGTACACTCCATTATCTTATCTTAGTACACACTTTCGGACTCAACTTATTAACTACATAGTTATTCGATGCTTGTTTTGGTTAGCTACATACTACCTACAGTATATAAGGGGCCTCGTATTTGACTACGAGTCCCCAATTTTTACCAATTGGATACTACCTATGCTAGTCTATTCAGTTCACTGAGCTTAAACCACCTCTCGTGTGCTGAGACTGCAATCAGCCTCGCGCTCCCATCACAGATATTCTACTCATTGTAGACTGATTCTCAAATAGTCTTATGACTTCTAAGATTCATGCGAATGTTTAACGCAGTTATTCATTTGCAATAAAATTGTTGATTCGCTAAATAAGATTATAGAAAGTAAAGAAACAAGAAAACTAATATCTATTCTTTGGGATGTATAAGGTACCATAACAGGTTTAGTCCTGTTACTGTTCTCAATTTCACGAGCCAGGGATGTGAATAGAATGTACATTGTCAGAGAATTAGTATTAGAGGGCTAGGACAAACTGTCGACGCAGTAGACGGAGTGCACGCTTGCACGCCGCTGCACGCCTGCGCTTGTCACGCTTGGCACGCCATGGCACGCCGATTTCACATTGCCCGTCCACGGTGGGGGCATAGTATGAGCACTGTCTAAGACGGGATATATGGTGGAGGGGGTTACGGTAAGCAACGGGGGGTATGAAGAGACGGAGTGGAGATGCGGAAGATGGGCGATGTACATCATGTGACCGTGTAATTGTCAGGGGAGGTATTGAGATAAGGCACTGCGTCGATGACGATGAGCCTGATTCAATCACTCTACTACAGCATTTCTGCTACACCGGCTTGCTTACTTCTTCTGCTCCCCAGAATGGCTGCCTCTCTTGGTCGCTCTGCTCCATCTCCAGGCGCAAACTGACCCCCTACTGTCGACCGTGCAAGATACCGACACTACACTCTATATCGACGATCGACGAGCACCATTGGTTGGAATCCTGGAACGAAGCCAAGTCTGTTCACAAAGCGGAGGCATTGAACCGCTGAACACTTTAAAATTAGAGACGCGGACTGTTGACTCTCGAACACATACCTGGTGAGCTTCTCTTCCCCATTCCTGCCACCTTTGTCATTGTGTTCCGTGTTCAGGAGACCCGCTTTTAATGCTTTTATCATCGGCCCCTTTCGTTGGGCTGTTGCCCAGTATCAACCCGTTGCTTCTGTCGCGATCTCTTCTCTTACATGTCATGGTTCACATACTAATGTATCCTTCAGGCCTTTATCCATATGTCGTCTGATGAACCATTCAGAATGAGACAAAGGCCCGTAGGTTGAAGTGGAAACGATCAGGCGCTGTGCTCAACCAGGTATGTAGTCACCTTCATTTACTCATACTCGTTTCTTTAGTATCTTGCTCCTCATTCCCATTAAGCTCGAGCTGTTTTATATGTTTTGTGGGTTTTCGTTTCCTCCCAGTTTATCTTTGACGCATACAACACAATTCACACCGACACTCTCCCCAGTCCTGGTACCACCTGACGTCGTATGCTTCTGCTCCTGATTTTAGTTACTTACCCTCATATCAGCACACTAACTTTTCTCCGACATGTAAAACTGAGCATACCGTAGTCAAGCTCGGACCAACCTTGAAGCAACCTCGCACTTAATCTTCCACAAAGATCCTGCACATCCGAAACGACTCCAGACACACACGATCACCGCATATTAGCCACTACTCAGCGCATGAGCTGACTCCACTACTATGAGGTGAATTTTGTTTCCAATTACAGCTGCAAATGTGCTGACGATCCACTGACCATTGACAAGACGTGCGGGTTTAGATGCATTAAGCTACACATGCTGCGCCTATAAATGAGGACCGAAATCGAGCGTGAGTGTCGCCTACGGACTATTTCACGGGGATTGCTCTATACTACTGCGGTGCATCTTCGTGCTCGTTTTTACCTTCTTATTCCCCTTTACTAACTCAAAGTGTTTTATAAACTATCATTTTTCTCCTTCGACTTAAATACTATGCACCCTGAAGAGTGCATATATCTACTGGGCTAGACGTGCCGCTGGAGTCTAGCTATTACCGTCTTGCAATTAAACACACACACGCCTCCGACGGAGTAATGTAACTCCCTCTTCGGTGCGACATTATTTTAGACGTATTGTTTTTCAAATTATATTCGTGTTCAAGATGTGTTTAAAATTCGATCTTTTCTGGGCCTTATCTGATCGTTACTTAGTGGGGCATGTGCTACTACCGTTCCTAAGGAGTGTCGTTTGCTGATGCACTAGTATTGCGTGTGCCTGTGTTGCATCGAATACCAGTGGATTGCCTTTATTGATTGGCTATCTCGTTTTCAGATTCCAGGTGTGTTGAACTCTTCGCTCACATCCAAAGGTATATGTAATTTCACAATAGTTACATTTCATTTATATACTCGTATGTATCCACTTCGGCTCCGTTGTGTCAATCTTAAGCCTGCGTTTAATAGATAACTCAATAATTTTGCTAAAATAAATTACAAGTAACCTACTTGTAAAATCTACTTGCGACTTCTCTTCCTGGAAGGGCTGCTCTTTGCTGAGGATGCTGGTTTGACGTCAAGTTGCTTCCTTTTGCGTAGACTGCGTCGGAAAGGCTCCGGCGCTGGGATGGCTCTCTGATCCCACTTTATTTTCACGGGATTGTCTTCATCTGCAATTTCCAAATGCACAACCCCCTGCTCCCCATTATCGGTGACCCTTGAACCAATACCCTTAAGGTAAAATTTACCATCCTTAACTACCAATACTGTAGGTAATTTAAATGAGTGAGATTGTTCAGCATGTGATCCTTGTTCATTACTCTACAAATAATATTATGAACAACACAGGGATGAATATAAATATGTCTCACATACTATAAGGCGTTTCCAAATGTCATTCCGCATAGAAAGTCGGACATTATTGTTGGATATGATGTGTTTGACACGATTGTTATGACTTTCGGTCCTGTAAATGTCTGACATTTGTGATAACATGAGTTGTAGGTCAGTATCATGTTTGTATCTTGAGAAAATGAATTATTAGATGAAAAGCTAGATAATGCAAGTCCAGTGAATGAACCTACTTTAGGCCCTGCAACCATGAAAGTATTCCAAATATTGCACCTATGTAATGATCCTTTGTCATGGTGTACTGCTTCGATCGCGAGGGGGTTGAAAGAAATTCCAGAAGCCATTCTCGATAGAACTTGGAGACACCGTATGGTAGATCAATAGGGTATTTCCTGCCAAGACCACACCATGTGAAGAGACATTCAGAGGAAGAATCCCATATATCATCCACAACAATACGTCCAAGTACTGTATAAATAGTCTCACTAATATTTGAATTAGAACAGCTCGATAAAAGGTCTAAGTGATGGAAATCTATAGCACTCTGTAATGAAGTGAAGATACGGGCCACCTGAGAATTATCTGTCTTAAAATGTAACAAGTTAGAATCATCTGAACTCACGAAGACATATATATGATCCCACCAGCAAAGATAGACGTTTCAACACACGCATTGCGTCTGGAGTGGCTGAAAATCCACATTTCATAATATCCAAAAAATCCACAGTTGATAATCCATCTAACACAGATGGCGTGATAGCAGCCTTTGATAAGTAATAAAAGCACTTTTGTGATGCCCTTTGCTGAGCAAGAGTTCTAGGTGACTGCTTTTTGTTGCAGTCAATTTGATGATTGTAATTCCGCATACAGCATAGGGCAAAATCACCAAAGAAGATATCTTTTCTGATAACATATTTCCCTGACCTTGATGGATCTATCAGGAAATCACTGAAGGAAGCATGAAGAATTCGAACAGCAATAGTATGACGAGAGGATAAATTTAATGAGTTATTGTCATCATCAGAGTCAGAGTTCTCCAGAACAGCATGCATATTAGAGCTTTCTTGGCTTGGAACATAAACAACAGAGTGAAGATCTGATAGATACAAAGCTGTGTCACCATTCTCCAACTGGAGCAGGAAATCTAAAACATCTGGTGTATTTGGCACTGAGATGTTATCTATATATAATATAACACCGAGGACACGAGATGTAGCATGATAATCATCCACATTTGATAAAATATAATGATATAACTGGTCTAATGGGCTGTATGGCATCTCATTTCCTGGTGGTGCAAGACCAAGAATGATATTTAGGCCTTTTGAAGGTGACTTGCGTGGATTTCCAAGATATTTCATTACAACAGAAGCATAGATGAACTGACCAGATGATCGACGAATGAGTGTTTGGATGGCATCATCAAAAGGCCACCCCTGTGGTAATGATGGTCGTAACTGGTGAGTCTGTATGATTTCTGTAAATTTACTGTGCAGGAATATTTCAATATCTTTGTCTGGATTGAAAGTATCGTCCAGAGCAAGACGAGTGGATAACTTCAGCACATTCCCGGTGTTGAAAGCCTCGCGAAGTGCTAGTTCAGGTCGACTGGCGACAAGAAAGCAAAGGGGGATGTTAGATGAAATTAAAGCCTCCGATATGACTGTTAAAATCGATTTTTGAATAACTGGATTTTCACATTCGTCAAGGCCATCAATAGTGACAAGCTCCGGAGAATCTTTTGGCCAGAGATTTTGTTTCTTTAAATCGAGTATCGGGTCCACAATTAAGCGTTGAAACTGTACCTGCAAAGATAAAGAAAAGAGAGCAGGGTGATTCTCGACCGCGTCAATTACAGACTGCTGTAGTTGAGGAATTGCTTCTATGAGCTGATGAATAATAGTAGCAACTAGATGATCTGCTGTATTCCGCCTCGCTGCAGTCCGAGAGAAAAAGAAGGATGCACATAGCATTTTGGACTTTTCGCATTCCTCTGTGATAGTCTGTACTATCGCCGACTTCCCTGCTCCAGCGGGGCCATGTAGCCACATAATACTTGACGTGCGTTGTCGATTATTAACCCATGCCATAATCATATCGATCACGGCGGTCCTCGTTTCTGGATGGCATTTTGGCGGATCGAACCTTTCGTGGGAGTTATGGAATGCTCCTTCTGCAATCGATGCTCGCAGCTGTTCAAAACCTATATAGTACCAAGTCATTGTCGAGTAAATTCTATGATCAGAATCCGTTTAACACACCATTGATCCTGTTACGTCCGTTGCTATCATTGAGCGTGCAATTATTGAGAACTGTATTTTTCGCTCTTTCGAGGAACATATTTGAAGATAAAAGCTTGCTAATGTCGAAAGAAAACTGTGAAGCAGAGTTATTGACGGGAAGGGGGCCAAGGGGTGATGTACCAGTCCGGGGCGTGCTCAAATGTCGAGGGAAGCTGATATGGACCGGCGCTAAATGCAACATTGAAGCAACGTGCGATGCCTGGCTTTTTCAGCATGTTTGTCTATAAATAGTGAGAAGACTTGAAGCGGAACACGTTGATAGATCTATCTGTGGACTTAGATCAATACGCTGCGCCTTCACTGTATTGGATTTTATATCTATCTAATGTATGATTTTATCGTGTTTTCTTGAGAGCACGACATAACCCCGAGCTAGCGAAATGCAACAGGTGCGGGAAGCAGCATGAGGAGGTTTAACAGGCGTTTACATAAACGCTGAGACACGGAGATGATTCTGCTTGATGTGGCAGTGCTGAGTATTTGCACTTCAGGCTAAAAGCAAATCCTCTCTCCTCGTCAATTGCCTGATGTCATCATCGCTGTCAGCAGCAAAAGCACGTCGTCTGTCTAGAATCATATACTATCCTTGCTATTCACCAGTGTTGCACGCTCACGCTCTTCATCAACTGTGCAACACTGTCTTGCTTGCCTCTTCTACTCCCTGCTCACCCTAGTTCATTCTCAAGCTCCGAACTAGCCTGTAGCTGGCAGCCAGGCGCAGATGCCAACGACACCCTCTGCATCGACAAGCACCATAGGCCCGAATCCTAGCTCAAATCCTGTGCTGATCACGAAGCCGGGGCCTTGAGCTGCTGAACTCATTAGGATCGCGAACGTGAACAGATAACTCTCGGGCCCGTCCGTTGTACGTTTTCTTTCCTCGTTCCTGTCACCTTTGCCTTCATACCTTGCGTTGGAGAACCGCATTGCCAGACACTGTTTTCATGGCTTCCTTCTCCGGCCTCGTTTCTTGCAATGGCCTATTGCTTCTTCCACTATTTCTTCTCTCATATGGTCTGTTTCGCTAGCTAATTCACTTCCGTATCCGTTTAGCCATAAGCCACGCGGTAAGTCGTTAATAATGAGACGATGGCTTGGATGTTGAAGTTGTGAGGAATAAGGCGCACTAGTGAACTTGGTATGTCTCCTCTATCGTACCCCCATTGTCCTTTCGCTAGTCTTTCACTCGTCGTCCTGGTCGACTGCAAGCCTCTTTTGTGTACGCTGTGGCTAATTTCCCCTTCGTTCGTCGTTTGTTTCTGGCACATACACCTTGATCTTATCACCCTCCGTTCCACTCCGCCCTATTGTTTACCGTACTAACTCTGCATTTCAGCTACTTGACTTCATGGTGACCTTTATGACTTCTCCCCTCTCACAGATGCTTAAACCAACAATAACGAACTGGAAACCTCGTCAAAACTCCATCAGAATCGAGCTCTTCTGTCTGTCGTGACTGTTGTTCTACTGTAATGGATGATATCGCCAAGTCCAAGGCCGACCTCCAAGCTCCCCTAACCTCTGCCAAAAGCAATGTACGTCCAGCATGACTCCAATTTCGGAGACAACGGGGACGCTACTAAGGCATATGAGCCTACTGTGATGTGAGTCCGATTCTAATCACAACTCGCAATCGGCTGATGAATCCCTTCATATCTTTAACTCTCACAGCCAAATCTCGGTACGACGCATGCTGCACATCATCTTCATACATACCTTCGGACTGTTCTGGTACGCTAAAGAGCGAAGTACTTCTTCATGCAAAAGATTGAACTCGCAAGGGCTGATCTCAACATCACTCTTCTGTCGGTTTCATCTCATTCGTACGGAAATCCCCGTTGTCGTATTCTCAGAATGAGTTTATTAATTCTTGGTCTGGCCTGATAGCTGATCTCCTTTGCCTTGCAAAAGGCCGTGACCACTTCACATCAGCCACCATCAATCATGTCAATGAAATCTTTGCCGCTATACTCCTCCGCTGACTGCAAGGGAAAGGAACCTTTTCGGATACTGCTCTCGTGCACTTGTAGGTGTCTAGCGCTTATCTATTCCTACGTCTCCTATGGTTTCTCAAAATACTTCGTCTTACTTAGCCCAGCGCTGGTGGGTTTTAAGATGCCTAGTAGTGTACTTCTCCTTACCTTTACAGGGGAACAGAGCAACAATATGCTGAAGTTAGGCACTTCTCGTGGTGAGCGGAGGATTTGTTTCAAACTTATCCCACCGAAACGCCAACAGCTGTTAGAAGCGAAAATAGCTCTGAAGCCAAGTCGTCTGGCGTCTGGTGTGTGAGATCTCCGAATCATACAAGCTCGGACTGTGCCTTGAACCCAACAGCTTACTATCCAGCACATCGCCCACCATGGTGTCCTCCGCCTGTGGCGCATTCATATACGCATCAACCCTACCCAGTACCTTGTGTACATCCCATCGTGCCTCATCAGCATGACTGGGAACAAGATGAAACAGCGTTTGAAGCTTACCAAGGATGTACAATGTGGGATCACTCACCACTCACATACTACACAAACCCACGTTATAATGAGATGCCTCCATGGACCTAGCTATTACTCTCAGCTAGCCAGCTAGGCTGACATTGAGGTGGCGGTTTGAAGTCTACGTAGCATCTTCTGTTCAACTGATAAGCCAATTGTTCGGGGACTTTAGAACTTTCATCTCGCGGCTTTTATGACTCTCAAAAGCTCTTGTATCTAGCTTGCAACGTAATCAAACTTCTGTGTACATAATCCACGAGAACACCATATTTTAGACTACAAACTTGACAAGCTGCCACAGCGGTAATAAATATAATAATAAAACTCGAGGTACGTCCTCTGAATCTCCATACGTGGCCTTTAGCGTTCCAAGTAAATCAAGATGACTTTTTTTTAAAATCCATACCGCACCACGGGTGAGATTAATCTGCTTTCAAAAGATTCCTTATAGTACCTTCCACAACGTTGAGCCGCTTTTCTACACGGTCTCGTTCTTCTCGCGCCGTTTTTAAGTCAAGCTCGTACATTTTCACCATCTCGTTCGCTGTTTGACCTGTTAGCGTTAATCTATGAGCTTTTAGTTGGTCATAGCGATTAGATGTATATCTTACTTTCGAGGAGGTATTTATCCTTCTCCGATGCGCGTTCGTGAATTTGCAACTTCACTAAACCGACACCATGAAGGCCAGTAAAAAGAGTTGAATCATTAATAAAGTAAAGCTTGCTTACGCTCTGTTTGAAGTGTTTCTATTTGAGCCTCCAAGGAAATCTTGACGCGATCTACTGCGTAAATGGAAAAACTAGTATCAATGTATGTCAAATAGGAATAGTGAGATTCCATGATTTACACTCTGCTTCCACTGATATTCGACGTCGTTTCTCGGTGTCCACTGTTAGAACATAATGAGCGTGTAGCCCTGCAGGAAATAGGAGAAACAAGAAATACCGGTGTTGCCATCCTTCTCATCCTGCTCCAACATTCGTTTTAAACTCTTGTACACAGTCTTGATTTCCCTTGCATATAGAGACTCTAAAATTCAGATATTATTAGCAGGAATAGCGGGAAAGTGAAGTAATCATTAAAACTTACCTTCTATGTCTGCGTTATGCGGATCTGACTCTGTAACATTGCTTTCCAAAATTAAATTAGTATCAGAGATCACTCCTCGTGATTTAAACATACAGGTTGTTTGAGGGAGATGCTGTTGAAAGTTGTACCATTGAATTCCCAACATCAGAATGATTTAAGCCTGCAAATCAGGGTTTAGGATGATTGGCGGCATTAAATGCAACAAGCAAACGCGAATGAGTATTTACCATCAGTGGCATGATGTTGATCTTGGACTAACGGTGTCTCATTCAAACTTTCAACCTGCGTCGCGTTGAGTTGACACCTTTCTTGACGTTCTTCCTGCTCTACCTTGATCAAGCCACATTGCTCTTCAGAAGGATGGAATGGGTCATTGAGTATCATTGCGGCTATCATATCCTGAGGATTATGACGCAAATACTCGGTCGTACTCCAGCCAGTAAACAATTTTGTCCTACGCAGACCATTAGCCGAATACCAGGTAAGGCCCTTTGACCCTCCCCATAAAAATCGACCCCGTAAGATGGGTTGTGTAGCCAGTGGGAAGGAGCGCTGGTGAGGATTGGTATCAGACCAGTTCCAAAGCTTCCACTCGTTCTCGTAACG
>JASFCX010000067.1:0-23695 GCA_036937015.1 Crucibulum parvulum | reverse complement strand
GCTTAGGGCGTCTAGCAGAGCACGTTGCATGCGCATGTCCTCTGATTGACGTGAGATATTTAATGCATAGCAAACTCAATCTTACCCCTGCACTTCCTTCCTTCTTCCAGTTCAACTACTATCTGGTCTTACTTCCTGAGCAGTCACACATCTACCTCCTGAAGTCCTTCAGTAGAGCCTTCCACTGAGCGATTTCTACAGCTTCTATTGGAGTGGATTCTGGAAGGTTATTAGTGTAATCACTACAGTGAGAGATCTTACACTTTGTGGGTTTAATTTTTCACTGATAGCATGTGTCGATTCACCCCAAAAGAACCACATCTTGTCACATTCAGTTTAAGTCTTCAAAACCATGTCACGAAACTCTCCATCTCTGTCCGAAAACTCTGAAAATCACTCCAGTACTGATTCAGAACATTCAATCAAGTCATCTGAAAGATTACTAAAGGTTTTGGAGGGGCATACAGACACTGTCTGGTCCATTGCTTACTCTCCAGATGGGAAATTCATAGCTTCTGGCTCTCATGATTCTACTATTATAATTTGGAAATCTGATACAGGTCTGAAAGTCATGGAACCACTGATAGGGCATAATGGCATAGTTTTATCTGTGTCATTTTCCCCAGATGGAAAATATATTCTCTCAGGGTCTACGGATAAGACTATCTGCATCTGGGATACAAATACTGGCCAAATGATTGGAGAGCCACTTGAGGGACATATAGACACTGTCTATTCTGCTGCTTATTCTCTGGATGGAAGACACATTGTCTCAGGATCTGGTGACAAAACCATCAGAATATGGGATGTGGAGACCAGAAAAACAATTGCTGGGCCACTTGAGGGTCATTCAGATGATGTGATCTCAGTTTCATATTCACCAAATGGCAAACATATAATTTCTAGTTCTAGTGACCAAACAATAAAAATATGGGATGCTACAACTGGAGAAAACATACTGAAGCCTCTTCATCATTCTAGTTCAGTTTGGTGTGCTGTCTATTCACCTGATGGAAAACACATTGCTTCAGCATGTGAAGATAACAATGTATTCATCTGGGATTCTGATACAGGAACACAAGTCATGGGCCCATTGAAAGGCCATTCTAAAAGTGTTTCTTATGTTTCATTCTCTCCCAATGGAAAATATCTTGCATCATGTTCTGCTGATGATACAATCAGAGTCTGGAATCTGAAAACTGGGAAAGAAGCTATACCAGCTCTGAAAGGACATACCAATGACATTGAATCTGTAGCCTATTCACCAGATGGCCAGCACATTGTCTCTGGATCTGATGATCAAACAGTTAGGATATGGAATGCTATAATACCAGGTATGTTAATATATTTCCACAAGATCATTAATTAATTAATGTTCATTTCTTAGAAGATAATGAGGATTGGTTTCTTGAAGTTTGTTAATCTCACATTCATTGGACATGAATTGGTTTTGATGTTCTTTCAGCAAGATGCATCCATGGTCCCAAAATTGAATTCAAATGGAGGGGTTGAATCCCTTGAGAGTCTTTCTGAAAATTCTGAAAGCCATCCTGGTGTAATGGAACCCAATTTCTTTGAATATGAGGTACATACATTTATAATTCTGTCATATATCATTCCATTTTGATAGTAAAATTTAAAAACAGCTTACAGAATTTTCAATAGATAATATTGTTGAGGAAAGAGCCACTGAGTATTCCATCATGGGAGAGCAACCACCAATACAGAAGCAAAAAAAGGTTATTGACAAGGTTTCAGAAGTTATAGGAAGTGGGGAACAAGATATTCGAAACAATAAAATGCACAGAAGCAGTCAAATGCAGCAGGCATATGAAGGACATTCAGAATTAGCTGCCCCTGCACGGTCAAATTATGTAATTAATCTCCTTTCTTTGACAATTTCAATGAAAACTCATGAGCATTACCATGTAGCATACATTGAACCTTGATAATAATTCTCAATCAACAATCACCCAAGGTATTGAGAATAGAGTTAGTGCATGGAAGCAATTTTGTTGCTGTTTCAGCTAGTCAAAATGTGATGTACTGTAAAATATACAAAGAACACAGAAGATCGCACAATTAAGGCTATGTAAAATTTCAGAGACTCTTGTATTCATATACATTTGGCTTTATTTTGGGTCATGACTCGTCATTAGCATAAAATATTAAAGGGCACTTACAATGTACAACATGTAACTTTCAAAGATTCGCAAATTCGAACATATGCAAGAGGAAATTACTTACCATACATCCAGAAGAATTGAGTGTTTATTTACTTCACAGACAATGAAAAAATGCCCTTGTCACAACTTCATTACAATAGACATCCAGGTTGGCTGATAAGTTAACCTCGATGGACCAGCATGTGAAGTGTATCATAAATTGTCATAAGAAAGGAAGAAAGAAGATAGTGCATGTAATATGGATGAATGTGTAATATTGACAAAGTCTAGCAGGACCGAACTTGACTTTATTAACGCTGAAGCTTAAATGCATAACCAGGTAGTCAGCCCAATACTAATCACATATAACCTGTAGTTGACGTGGTGACAAATTTCAATGAAAGGTTTGGTGCAAAAGGTCAAGAAAGAATGAGATGTGAGGCCACATGAAATTTGGCCGTTACATGATATCGTTGAAGTAGCAAGCTAATTGAAAATAAAACAAACCTACTATTCAAGTGGGCAGACTCTGAAAGCGTAACCAGCGATAGCTAGAGCTGAATTTCCTTCCATAGCACAGTGGCGAGCAGGAGGTCTGGGCCAGGATAGACGTACATCATCGTTGATGTTGGTTGACCATGGGTGTGAGAGTTTAGTAAGGCGGGACACCGAGTGTGGGATACAATTGCATAATGATCAACGAAATAGAACTGTCTCCTATGAATCAATGGAAAATGTCAGTATAGTATAAAAATATTTGCACAATGAAGACTACTGACGCAGAAGCAGGACACATGAGTTTTGAGGCTTTCAGGTGCTCAGGGTCTCAGATATATTAGAAGTGGAGATCTATGATGAGAGGGGTAGTCAACGTCCAGAAACGCGAACTTCAATACGAGAAATGAAGAAAGTGGTAAGAGAAATGTGCGTGAATCGAAAAGTTAACACAGAGCGCGAAGAATGCAAGGGATACAAACATACCCTCAGACGTTGGAAATGACTTCACCCAAGATCCATTGCAAACCTGACTTCTATGCCGACGGAGTGCGAGCACCGCATGCATACACAAAGGTTCGTCTTCGGCCCCTGAAAGCCACATGAATCTACAAATAATTCAATATTGTGCGAAATCCATGACTCAGGCAGAGGTGATGCCTCATGGAGGAAGCCAGCTACACAGAGTTACGATCATAGCCTGTATGTCTATGTATGTTCTCCTCGCTGGCTAATGCCTGATATGGGTCTTTGAAAAGATTTACTATATGCATACACAGTATAGACCGCGAGTGGGTACGATGGCTTCGAGAGGAAGAGGCCGTTTACAGGACAGAAAGTTCAAATGAAGGACGCAGGCCTGGCACGAAAAGAGACCGCGGGACGGGATGGTGGGCGAGCTGAGAGGACGTAACGTCACTGCAACACACTCGTCATTGCGGGTGTAATAGTCTAACATAAGGGAACATACCTACACCAACGCGTCCACCATTCAATCTCACGCAGGACGGATGGACAGGTATACTTAGCAGAGGCTGAGATTCGTCGATAGATGAATTCAAGAGCTGTGGAATGAAGAGGTTGAGTGAGTCCGAGCGCTTCCACAATTCATGAGACGCATGAGGAAGGATTGGAGTGAAGAGCTCACCCGTGACCTCATACAAACCCTCGTTCTCGATCTTCACCGCTACCTCGGCCCTACTACGACGATATCAAATCCCCCTAACCTCTCTCCAAGGGCTACCCAATCCCGCCCATGTCTTCCTCGGTGTTGGGTCGGACCAAGTCATTGACCCTCTCGTCCACATTTACGTGGCCTCTAAATGCGAGAGGATCCTCATCACCCCGCCAACGTATAGGATGTACAACGCCTGCGTGCAGGTGAACAATGTATGCGCAGTGAAGGTCTCGCTCGGGTTCTCGAGCAATGCAGGGGAGGAACGCAAGAAGGAAGATTCAATCTGCGCTTCAATGCGGTGCGTAGAACTGGAAATATGGAACCAGTTAGCAGTTGATAATATTCGAAGAGGGATTAGACGTACGCGTTACTTTTCTCGTACATCATCGCAGACAGACCTGCCAACTTCGATCTCAGAGCTTCCTTGCGCTCAATCTGCATGCACATCCACGTCTACATACATGTCTACATCGACATCCTCGTCCTCTGCGCTATCCCGCCCATTCTACTTCAATCAAATACGAGAGAGCATGGGGTCCAGGAGTCCTCGTGCCATTATATGATCTTCCTAAAGCTTGCAAGCCTGCGGTGCTCAACTACTCGTGAGGGGTCTTGCTTGAACGTGTTGTCTTGCGCAATTAGAGGTTCAACACGGGTACGATTGACGCTCGTCCATTATTCGGAATGCCTAACCGCGGGAGAGGACGGAGAGTGGCAGACGGGAACGATGGAATGTGAGATGTATGACGAGGGGGGAAAAGGGAGTACAGACAGTTTGGGGTCCACTCAGACAAAGACGACCGGGCCTAGGCAGGATCCCTAATACCTTTCCTCTCCTTCGCATTGAATTCGATGGATAAGGTTCGCTACCTGTCTATTCTCGATCCCAATGTCTATGCCCATTGCCGTCAACCCAATTGAATCATATCCAACGCAGAGATAGTGCTCATGGATCGTCCTCTGAACGCGGCAGCGTGGGACTCATTCCATTGAGGATGTTCGTGTTGGGGAATTGCAAGTTGACTTCGGCGTAGATGAAAGACGCAGGGGCGCTGAGTCGTATGGTTATGTCGAGGGAGGGATGTGGAATCGTCGGGGATTCTCCAATATATGGCTGTCAGTGTGGTGACGGTGGGGGTATATGGAGGCGTTTGTCGCTGTTGGAGGGAGGGAGCTAGGAATGGAGAGTGAGCCTATAATGATGGTTTCGATGGTAACGAACTCGCTGGAGGGAGGATGATTGACGCGAAGTTCAGCGAGAGCCGCAGGCCTGACACGTAGGGACTACAGGCCGGGATGGTAGGGGGGCTGAGAGGACATAGAGCCTCTACGACAAAAATCGTCAGTGCGGCTAGAATAGTCAACGATAACGGAACGTACCCAACCAAAACGTCCACCATTCAATCTCATGCAGGACATTCCAGCAGCGGACTGTCATGCACTGAAGCCGGCAGAACTAGAACGATGATGATGAAAGCTACGCCATGAGTTCTGGGAGAAAGGAACGGGATGGGAAGATAAGCCGCAGCATGCGAGGATTGATGGAGGGTTGAACGGGTAGACTCGACTGAGAGACTGGGGCTCGTCGATAGAGGGAAGTGAGCTCAAACGGGCCGAACAAGTTCGAGCCACGTTTAGAAAGCATGGGACACGTCGATCGCGAGAGAAACGCTTCAAACAAATGGAGAGTCAATTTCTCTGGAGGAAGATGCAAGAGGTGCCGCTCGTTACGCGGGATGGCAAGCATGAGCGGATGATCAGTGCTAGGGACGAAAAACGTAGTCTCGGGGCCAGCCTCTTTTTTTTACTTTTGAGAAGATAATCGTTCTCTGTAAATAGAGTCTGGTTCTTATCCCGGGGGTCCAGTGAGAGTCGGCCGTGAGAACACAAGCTGTCATGATGGGAGTCACGGCTAGCGATGCCGACTGGCGATGACCCAGCTCTTTGGCTCCAAACCTTAATGTAGAATCTAGACGCCCCTGTGATAAGATCACGATGACCTTGTGCTGAATTCTCATTCTTTTCTATGTCGTCTCAAGAAGATTTTGCCTCTCTGGATGTTGATTTCGATGACAGCTCTCAAATTTCGACAACTACACGTACATTTACTACGCCAGTACGGGCTCAGGCTATTTCTACTCCTGAATTCATCACACCAAACCCATTACATGACTGCTGTATATTGCAGCCTGTATTAATTGATGTCGCAAAGATGAGGGTCGATGCAATTTCGCTGATGCTTCTCATTTCGAAGGGAATGAGGAAGCTAAGATCAAGGAATTGGCGGCCAGAAGAAGCATGTTGGAAGAAACGGGGGATATACTTGATATTTGGGCGATCGGTGGAGTATCTTGCATTGACATAGTTGCCAGGTTGAAACCCAAGTGCCTTTGCCATCGCAAGAGCGTTGGACGGTGATACCGTCCCAGTTACGGCTGCAAATACAGTTTGCGAGGAGAGGATGGCTTGCATAGTTGAGAGGGTCTGGTATGGGATCTGAAAGACACTGCCTTCTTCATTGACAAGGTGAGCCTCATCCACCGGTAGCCAGCAAATGCGGGCCTTTATAACAGGGTTCCTGAGCAGCTTGAGCATTCTCTTGCTTCGCAGCATCTGGAGGCTCATGACTCCAAGCCGGATGCCATCTCCTGAAGCAAGCTCGAGGAAGAGGTCACGGTTTTGAAAACGTGAAGCTCGAATAGTATCTTCGTTGATTGCAATGACACATAGGCCATGATCGGATGCCACAGATGCCTTTGTCAACAAGGAAAGCGAGTCAAGGTATTCAGAGGAGACAATTTTTGTGACGTACCTGTTGCTCAGCTAAAACTTTAGTGGGTACAATCAACAACCCAATCCCCTCCTCTCCACGAGCCTGCGCAGCTTGAAGTGGAGCATGAAGAACGGCAGTCTTTCCTTCGCCTGTAGCTATGACAAGGAAGACATCTCTCCCCAGTACGAGGTCCATTCCATGGTCCAGTTGGTGGGGGCGGAGAGATAGAACATGGTTCTTTAAGCAAAGTAATTTGTTGAGCCAGTCTCGCGAGTTCACAGCAGGTTCAATATCCAGATCCATTATAAATGAGAATGGGATGATTGGAATAAGTTATAGCTGAAATAAAGACATGGACGAGAGCGAAGGAGAGTTTAACACGAGCGTAGGATTAGGAAGCCAAACTCCTGGGCCATTCGCCGTGATCGCCGTGATCGCTTTTATTCGGCGCAGGCCAAACGTTCCAACTCCGAAATTCTCACGGCCGACGCTGGTTACACCCCCCACATACGTCCTAGCCTACGAGAAACGGAGAGTCGAAGGCCAAGCACGTGATCTGCAAGTACGAATGTTCTTCGAACATCAACGTCATTGAACTGCTTCACTTTCTCTTCCAGTTTAAGGCGTCCGCTCTTCAGTTTCCCTCCAATTTACTGCAAATTCTCTCAAAATATACCTTATGTTTTTGAATGGTCATCAAGCAGCCCTCAGCTCCCATCAGTCCTCCTTTTTCATGTTCTCAATAAGCGATGAAGATATCTCCTTCTGGAACGACCAACTCGAGGCTTACGAGCGCAGCAGAAGCAGCATGCCGTCCACTTCCACTTACCAGATTGAAGACCATCTTCTCCACGCACCCCAATCAAGAACCTTCACTATGGGCTTTGTGACAGCTTCTCGAAGCGCTCAAAGACACAAGAAATATCTCAAAACCTTCAGCAGCGCTAAACAGCGTTCAATGGCTACAAAATTGTTTTATTTGTACAGTCCCTCACACAGCTCTTCATAGCACGACTGTCGTTGCACCTCACTTGGTGAACTCAAAAACCTTATCCCGGCTCAGCCGGAACGCATAATTTAAAGAATACATTAGGACTCAAGAACGAAGGTACGCCATTGCCATCAACACTACGCTGTTATTGGGAGGTCGAATCATCATCCTACGGCAAAAGCACTGCCAAAGGAGATTGTACTCTAGGTGTGCATTCAAGAGCTGTTCCAAAGTGTGTACGGCCACACACATATTTCATTCCGTCCCTTTAGCGCAGTCCAGCATTCCATATGCTCCAAATCCTTGCCAACTTAACTAACTCTCTCATGCATCAAAAGCCGCCCTTCCCATCCACAGCCATCTATCACAGTAATATAACATAACTCATCGGTTGCACATGTATGTGGCTAAGGTACAGTTACAACTTCTTATATGTATCATCTCTCATACAACTTGTCTACTACAACCTTCTCCTTCTCGAGACGTCTAATTGTTGTCTTAAGATGTATTCCATTCCAAATGAGTGTACGTTGCATGTGCTGGCGAACTTGGCTCAAAGTGCGTACCACCAGTCACACCATCCATTCCTTACTTCTAAATCGCTCTATAGCTAATATACCACGCATATGTGTACTCCTGTATGCTCTGAATATCCGCCAACCCCACCCTTCCTCTCCACTATCCCTTTCCATCTGCTGAAAATCCGACCTTCCTATCCCAAGCTGTCCTCCGCACCAATCTGATTAAAGTTACTGTCAATACGTTCTCCTGATCACCCTCTTCCTTACGTCGCTGCTGTCGATAAAGTCCTCCCACGACTCCAAGGAGGACTGGACGAGCCCATCTCAAAGGAGGTGGAATGCATGACCCTTAGGGCTATCTCAACTAGAGGTGCAGAAAGTGCTGACAATGGGGAAGTACAACAGCCGATGGGCAGGCTTACTTCGTTGGTACGACGATGACCTTCCGTTTAATGGCAACAAGTCCGATCAGGATGTGTTAACAAAGCGCTGTGTGACGTCCAGTTATTTCGATATTTGCGCTTTCTAGATGGGTAGAAGCACTGAAGACTCTCTTTGTTCGTATTTCGTAATAGAGGGACTAAGTTATTAGAGCGAGGAGGATTATATACTTACATATAGAGTAAGTCCATGTAACATATAGTATTTCATACGTACACAATTCTGATCCGCTATCGAACCACTAATACGATATTGTGGATCGAATTATGTATCGCATCACATAGGGCTACTTATCCTGATGCCTATCAGATACCAATGAGTGTTTTTATGTGTCAATGGCGGGTCTACCTCTCATTTTGTCTCTGCCATTCACATCTACTTCTCGCCGTTTGCATTTGCCACCCATTCAATCAAGGCGTGTCCGTCTTATCTCCACCAACTGGGTCTGCTCCTAATCTAGCACTCATCTCTATATCACATCCTGTCAATACTGCCGATTCGACACGCGACACAATCAAAATCCAAATGGAGATGTGAAGCATGCATTCCACACTGCTCCAGCTTGCAGTGCTCGTGGGCGCATAGCATAGCCCTTTGTAAGCACACACCCTTTGATTGACGTGAGCTATTTAATCCACAGCAGATTCAACCTTACCCCTCCACTGCCTTCCTCCTTCTGCTTCAGCTACTATCTGGTACTACTGTACTAGTTCCTGAGCACTCACATATTTACCTCTTGAAATCATTCATCAGAGTCCTCAAAGTGATTTTTACTATAGCTTCAGTTGGAGTGGGAGGTTGTTGATACAGTGAGAGACTTGACATTTTGTGTATTCAATTTCTGATAGCATGTATAAAGTCATCTAAAAAAGAACTGCAGCTTGTTACATTTGTTAAGTCTTCAACAACCATGTTACAAAACTCCTTGTCTCTGCCTGAAAACTCTGATTATCACTCCATTCCTGATCCAGAAAATTCAATCAAGCTATCTGAAAGATCACTAAAGATTTTGAATGGACATACAGACATTGTTTTCTCTGTTGCTTACTCTCCAGATGGAAAATTCATAGCTTCTGGCTCTGCTGATTCTACTATTACAATATGGAATTCAGATACTGGTCTGAAAGCTATGGAGCCACTGAAGGGGCATAATGGCTGGATTTATTCTATATCATTTTCCCCAGAAGGAAAATATATTCTCTCAGGCTCTGAAGATAAAACCATCTGCATCTGGGATGCAAATACTGGGCAAATGATTGGAGAGCCACTTAAGGGACATGCAGACATGGTCTATTCTGCTGCTTATTCTCCAGATGGAAGACATATAGTCTCAGGATCTTATGACATGACCATTAGAATTTGGGATGCAGAGGCCAGAAAAACAATTGTAGGGCCACTTGGTCATTCAAGTTCTGTACACTCAGTCTCATATTCACCAAATGGGATGCATATAATTTCTGGTTCTGGGGACAAAACAATCAACATATGGGATGCTTTGACTGGAAAAAACATATTGGAGCTTCTTCATCATCCTGGTCCAGTTCGGTCCATTGTCTATTCACCAGATGGAAAGTACATTGCTTCAGCATGTGCAGATCACAATGTATACCTCTGGGATTCTGGGACAGGAATACAAGTCATGAACCCACTGAAAGGTCATTTCAATGATGTTTCTTGTATTTCATTCTCTTCCAATGGAAAATATCTTGCATCATGCTCTTATGATAAAACAATCAGAGTCTGGGATCTGAAAACTGGGAAAGAAGCAATCCACACTTTGGAAGGACATACCAATGATATTGAATCAGTAGCCTATTCCCCAGATGGCCAGCACATTGTCTCTGGATCTGAAGATCAAACAGTTAGAATATGGAATGCTACAATACCAGGTATGTTAATACATTTCCACAAGATCATGAATTAATTAATTTTCATTTCTTAGAAGATCATGAGGATTGGTTTCTTGAAGTTTGTTAATCTCACATTCATTGGACATGAATTGATTTTGATGTTATTTCAGCAAGATGCATCCATGGTCCCAAAGTTGAATTCAAATGAAGGGGTTGAATCCCTTGAGAGTCTTTCTCACAATTTAGAAAATTATGCTGGAGTACTTGAACCCAATTTCTTTGAATCTGAGGTACATACACTTATAATTATGTTGTATATCACCTCATTTTTGACATTAACATTTCAAAACAGCTTACAGAATTCTCAACAGGTGATATTGTGTACCCAGAAATCATGGGAAACCAGAAACTTGCTGAAGTCTATGGAAAGCTTTTGGATATTTTTGGGAACCACTTGAAGTATAAATCCCTCTTGAGTTACCAGGATGATAAAGCACAATCCATTTTAAACTTATTTCAGGCTGTAAGCAAATCGCATTCTACTTATCTATGAATGTTGTTAATGTTTTTGTAGCTGCTTGGTATGCCCTCCATAGAAAGCAGGTTGAAAAATGAGCTTGTTGTTGCCATCCAACGATTGTCAGCAAAATCAGCTTTGTATCCTGAATGCTTCACTTTAAAGGATGTTGTAATTGAAGGAGAATATCCTATCTCTGCAGGCCAGTTTGGGGAAGTGTGGAAAGGGATCTTTGGTCGACAGCCTGTATCTTTGAAAATAGTCAAGGCCTATCGACGTTCACACATAGAAGGGCTTCTAAGAGTAAATTCCTACACTTATTTTCCCATCACTAAATTTAAGTATTGATTTATAAAATCTGTAGGCATTCTCTCGCGAGGCTGTACTATGGGGACAATTATCTCACGAAAATGTACTGCCATTCTATGGAGTATTTGCACTTGGGAGCGCACATAAAAGGATCTGCCTCGTCTCACCATGGATGGACAATGGGGATATAAACAATTTTCTTACCGAAAATCCTTCAGCAAATAGAACATTGCTGGTACTTGTGTCATTTCTCATTCTATCTTGCTCAGTCCTCACTATAGAAATATCAGATATGTGATGTTGCTTCTGGGATTGGTTACCTTCACCAGAACAACATTATTCATGGTGATTTGAAAGGAGTAAGTCCTGAAGCGATCTATTCAAGCTTCAGTGAAATCTTTTAACATGTCATAGCCAAATATCCTTGTGACTTCAGCCCAACGTGCCTGTTTAGCCGATTTTGGACTTTCTACGATTCGGGATCCAGAGATACTTCGTATGACTTCATCTGTAGGTCATACCGGAGGAACAGTACGATGGATGGCCCCTGAGCTACTGGATCCTGAGCATGAAAGGATAAATAGCAAGGAAAGCGACATTTACGCATTTGCATGTGTATGTTATGAAGAAAGTTTTTTTTTTTTTGCTTTGAAGTGGAATACTTTAGAGAGTCTAACATTCTTGTTCCAACAGATATTCACAGGCCAGATTCCATTCTACGAGATACTTCGTGACGAAACTGTGAGCCTCAAAGTCAACAAAGGCTACCGCCCCAGCCGTCCAGTTGAAGATTCTCCCCCTTTCGTAGAGTGGGGCTTAACAACCTTGATGTGGCGTTTAATGGAAGACTGTTGGAATCAAGAGATATCGGATCGCCCTCACGTGCGGGAGATATTACACCGACTTCCAATAATTGATACACATCCTCGTAACCCAACCTCATGTGGATACATTTCTCCCTCCCTATTTCGCACTGTAGCTGGAGCAGATCTTGATAAATATGTATCAGATAGTAGAATTTTGAGGCTTTTGGATGTCGGTACAGATTCCCTACTATCATGAACTGATTAGCTTATATTATCAGTACTTCTGTGAATCTATGCAATGTCTGCTACCTAAATCCGGGGGATAGGTATCTTAAGTCACACCCAAAAAGAAGGCATCTTCCTAGACGCAGACGAAACTACCCTGACACGCACCACCTCGTCTTCTCCTCTCTTTCTGATCCAGTAAAGAAGTCAACCCTGACCTAATAGAAACCTCGACTCGACCTCAACCTTCACCGTTACCCCGGCTCTACCACAACGACATCAAATCCTCCTCACTTCTCTCCGAGGGCTACCAATCCCACCCATGTCTCCCTCGGTGTCGTATCCAACCAAATTATCGACCCTCTCGTTCACATCTGCGTGGCCTTCAAATACGAGAGGATCCCCATCACCCAGCCAACGTATAGGATGTACAACGTCTGCGCGAAGGTGAACAATGTAGGCGTGGTTGAGGTCTCGCTTGAGTTCTCGAGCAATGCAGGGGAGGAAGGCAAGAAGGAAGATTCAATCTGCGCTTCAATGAGGTGCATATTACCGGAGATGTTGAGGCAGTGAACAGTTGATGATATTCGAAGATACGCGTTATTATGCTCGTACATCATCGTGGACAGACTTGCCAACTTCGATCTAATAACTTCCTGCATCCACGCTTACACCCACGTCGACATCGACATCCTCGTCCTCTGCGCTATCCCGCCCGTTCTACTTCAATCAAAGACAGGAAAGTATGGCATTTCAGAGTTTCATGCCTTATATGATCTTCCTTCCTAAAGCTCGCAAGCTCGTGGTTCCTGATTAATCGCGAGGTGTCTCGCTTGAATGCGTTGTCTTGAGCGAGCAGAAGTTCAAGACGGGTACGATTGACGCTTGCCCGTTATTCCAGATGGCTAAACGGAGTAGAGGAGGATGGAGGGCGGCGGATGGAAACGACAGGATGTGAGATGTATGACGGGGGGAAATGGGGAGTACAGGCAGTTTGAGGTCCAGCCAGACAAAGGCGACCAGGTCCAGGCAGGGCCTCTACTTCCCTTCTTCTCCTTCCCATTGGATTTGGCGAATGCTGTTCGAAGGCGGTGCGTAGTGGTGCATCGCCCCTCTACTCCCAGTGGCCGGTTGGGTTCGTAAATTAGCGAACGTCTTCGCGTGTGGTAGTAGTGAGCAACACTAGCTGCATAGGCGCTAAGAAATTGAGGAGGTAGGTGGCCAAGTAGACGTGCGTAGACTGAGAGGAAGTTAGCCATGGGGGAGGTGTGGAAGGCTTCAGGACGTACTCACTCGTTTGCTCGATCGGCTCTACTTGTCTGTTCTCAATGCCAACATCTATGCACACTGCCGTCAACTCCAACGAACCATCTTTAACGCAGAGATAGCGTTCATGGAGCGTTCTCCGAACGCGCCAGGGTGAGACTCATTCCATTGAGGATGTTCGTGTTGACGAATTGAAAGTTGACCCAGTGGGCAGGAATGACGCAGGAGTCTTGAGTGGTATAGTTATGTCGAGGGAGGAATGTGGACGCATCAAGGATTCTCCAATATATAGCGGTGTGTGGGAAGTGCGGCGGCTCGCGAGTGGGGGCAGTGGAAACGCATGGAAGTGTTTGTTGTTGGAGGAAGAGCTATGACATCCAGGACGATGATTTCGAGAGGGATGGAACCGTTTGAGGGAGGAAGATTGGCGTGAAGTTCAACAACGAACGTAGGCCTGGCACGAAAAGAGACCATAGGACGGGATGGTAGGCAGGTTGAGGGGACATGGAGTCTCTACGACACAATCGTCAGTGCGGGTGGAATAGTCAACGATAACTAGGGCTGCCACCTGTAACCGCATATACGGGTTGTACGGTACTCACAAATACGGCCCGTATACCGTACCGTCGACAGATTTTAGGTCCAGTTTACGGTACGGTTTACGGTACGGTTTCCACCCGTATGGTTGCCGTATAATACGGCCGTAATACGGTTCATACGGCCCGTATTACTGCAATAACACATGTTCAAATAACTTGTCTCGCTAATGTCCGATTACATGCGCGTCATACTGATTCAACCTGCGCTTAACTTGATAGAATCATTCATATAGGTTAGTATACCTCTCCGACACTCTTCCTCCTGCTCTTCCCCCTGCTCTTCCTCCTGTTCTTCCTCTTCTTCTCCATGTAGATATTAATAGGTGAGGTCACAGAATAAAGAAAAATTGAAATGATAAACTTACTGATGAAAAGTCGTATAAGTAAGCAAAATAGCTATTGATGTTTGCCAACTTAGACGAGTGGTGAGTGCTGCATCTTGTCTGTGCCATGGCCCGTCGAGATATGACTAAGAATTTATATGGAATTTTTAATGACAGAAATCACAATGTGCATTCGGTTGATCAATTTGTTCTCGCCACGCTGAGCTTCTCGTGTGCTGCTTCTTCGGCTAGCTCATGATGTGCAAACCATTCCTGGTAAGCCATCACAAAAAAACTCTTTAGGTTAACTGTATATAATTGATTCTAAAGGGTCTGCTGTTGCTGTGGAACGAATTTTCTCAGGTGGTAGGGATGCTATTTCTCTCCGCCACTCCGGCCTGAATGCCGACACCATTCGATCACTTATGTTGCTGAAACATCAGCTTCGCCAACAGTGCACAAAGGCTTGAATTAAATAGAATATATATATTACGGACATTTAGTGATGAAATATATAATAGATATATACTACTATAGAAACCATGAGGCCTCTCTTCAATGACACTGTACCGTAAGAAAAAGCTAAAAATAGTAAGCCGTATCTAACCGTATAGCCGTAATTTACCAGTACCGTACCGTATACCGTACCGTCTGGGCTCGAATTTACATCAATACGGTACGGTTTACGGTACGGCTGGCACCCGTATTCATACCGTATTGATACGGCCCGTAACCGTATACGGTACGGTTGGCAGCCCTAGGACAGACCTGCCACCTTCGATCTCATAACTTCCCTGCGTTCAATCTGCATGCACATCCACGTCTACATTCACCGTCCACATCGACATCGCCGCCCTCGGCACTATTTCACCCATTCTACTTTAATCGAATACGGGATAGCAAGGTATTCAAGAGTCTCCATGCCCTTATAAGATATTGCCTCCTAAAGCTTGCAAGCTCGCGGTTCTCGGCCACTGTGAGGCGTCTTGTTTGAGTCTGTTGTCTAGAGTTGAGCGAGCAGAAGTTTAAGATAGGTACGATTGACGCTTGCCTATTGTCCTAGAGCTAGGGACGGAGGGGCATCGAGGATGATGATTTCAATGGTAACGAATCGTTTAAGGGAGGAGGATGACGCAAATTTCAATAAGAGATATAGGCCTGGCATGTAGGGCCACGGACGGGGGCTGAGAGAACAAAGGGCCTCTACAACACAATCATCAATGAGTGTGGGGACAGTGAATGGTAAGGGAACGTACTTAAACCAACGCCTCCACCATTCATGACACGCAGGACCTCCGAGCAACGGGCAGCTTCAGCACTGAACCCTGTAGAACTACAACAACGGTGATGAAAGTTACGCCATAATTTCTGGGAGAGGGACGGGACGGGATGATGGGATGGGTATGCGAGGATCGATGGAGGGATAAATGGATATATTCAACTGGAAGACTGAGGCACGTCGATAGACCAATGTCAGAAGCACTGGAATGAGTGCAGTAAGCTTGAGAAGAACGGGCCGAGCGAGTTCGACCCATGTTTAGAACGCATGGGACATGTTGATCACGAGAGAAACGCTTCAAATGAATGGGGAGCCAAGTTATTGAAGAAGACGCAGGAGGCGCTCCTCGTTACACGAGACGGCGAGCATGAGGAAATGAACAGTGACGCAGTGACGAGAAGAAACATTTCAAATGGATTGAGGAGGGCTACATGATTGGTAAATAGGCGTCAAATACGAAAAATGAACTATATCCCCCTTCTCTTCCAGCCTTAAGGCGTTGGCTCATTGCCCCTCTTCAGTTTGCTGCGACTTCTCTCAAAATTTCCCCGTGTTTCGTTTGAATTGCCATCAACCTGCAGCCGTCAACCAATATTAGACGGTATAAGTATCTATAGGTAGTAATAGTTTTAATAAGGTGAATATAAGAATAAAAGAAGAATATAATGTACCTCAGTCGGTAAGGAAATGACTGATGTTTTTCTGTCCTATCTAGAGAACTTTTATACTACGAAAGTAAATAATGGTTAATAAAGACTGGTAAATAACGGTTACCAACTGTACGCGCACCAGCCACCCGATCGTCCCTATTTGGGACGTGAGGCTATAGTAAGATGACCGGTTAGCGGCGGGCACGTGAGTCCCCTCCAATAGTTTATGTTACTTACCATATTATACTTGGAAGTCTAGTGTATAACACAAGTTATGGTGTGGGCATGGCCCAGCGGGTCCCTGTTAATCAGTAAATGCACGTAGATGCTACCGTATGTGGTACGGTTAACAGCCTTATCATGTTCAGTAACATACGCAGGCATCGTCAGTAGTCAGCGTAGCTTGCTCTTGGAATGTTCGTGGATTTCATTTTATTTTCCAGCGTGCATCACTCAATTCCTGCTATCTATTCAGTTCTTGATCCTCGAATCTCATATGAAGGAGTTAAGCGAGACTTTCAAGACGACACAGGCCTATTTGACTTTATCTCTCCACCGTACCAGCCTGAAGTCTGACGCAGTAATACTATTCGGACTCTTACTCTATGTTGGCAAATCATAGGCTAAGCATTGCACAAGAGAATTCTGATAGCACATAGGCATTTCTTCATTGATTTACATCTTCAAAAGAAGTATATTATGGTATTTGGCAATTTGTATATAGTAATTCTTCAACGGATCATTATTTTATCTTCACTAAAATATACGCCCTCATTATAACACAACGACTATGTATTATACACTTGAGAAAACCGTCCAAACCGTCAAACGGCCGTCCCGAAACCGCCCCGTAACCGTTTGACCTCTTCGACATGCAGACACGGGACGGTTTCGGGACGGATAATAGCCGTTTCAAGCCGTCATTTGACGGCCCGTTACCGTCGACGGGACGGTTGGCAGCCATAATCATGACATGCATTCATTTGAATAACTTTGCTATAACTCATGAACGTGGTGAAAGCATTGAAGCAAGTAATTTTTATATTAAAGGTCAACGTCTTATGAAAAAGGAACAGGAAGAACAGAGGAAGTGGGAGCAAGAAAAAGTTGCACAACTGGAAGAGGAGGTGGTCGAGTATGGTAATGATGAAACTATTGCATTGCTAGAAGGGAAGATAAAGCAGGAAAAATTAAAGAGAGCATTATTTACATTTAAGGGAGGGATGGAGTAGTCTTTTTCACTGATAATTTGCTTGTTTTCATCGCTTTTTTTGGCTTTGCAAAGCAAAAGCTCAGCCTCCAGAATCTGTTGGGCAGTTGTTGTAGTTGAATATTGCTCAGAAATAAAATAGAAAGAAAGTTAGGAAGGTTTTTGAACATAGATTAAAGAGAATTAGAGGGAAATGTGAATTATAAGCAACGAGGATTAGGGCTGCCAACCGTACCGTATACGGTTACGGGCCGTAAATTTACGGTAGTAATACGGTATGTACCCGTACCGTATCCCGTACCGTACAGCAAATTTTCGAAGCTACGACGGTACGGTACGGTATCATTTACGGCCGTAATACGGTATACGGGTAATACGGGTTGGTTTTAAATTTCTATACTTTTATACTATGCTTACATCGCACATAGATGGTGGATTTTAAATCTCTATACTTTTATACTATGCTTACATCACACATATATTAAAGTAAAGTTGATAATTGAATTTAAATGTCGTATTAAGCATTAATTAGTTAAGTCTACAACTTGCTTTTGAAGAAGATATAGCTTCTGCTTTACCAGCATAAGTGCATGAATAGTATCTGGGTTAAGACTTGCACGTCGAAGCGAAATGGTATCCCGGCCGCCAGAGAAGATCCGTTCGACAGCAACAGCAGAACCTGTGAACAAAACAAAAATTAGAATTGATTGCGAGTCTTTTGATAAAAACTAACCTGGAATGCCGAAGATGTCTCGTGCAAGTCGAAACAAATTTGGGAATTGAAAGCGACGGCTAAACCACCACTGGATGGGATCACAGGTGTCAAAGTCCTCCTGTGGTGCCTTGAAATATTTATCCAGCTCGTCAACATTGAGACGAGAGTAAATAGTCTGCCTCACTTCAAAACAGTTTCCACAACAAAATTATGGCTCGGGGTCGACCTCCGAATTGTTCTCGCAACATAACTGGCTTAAAAGGCCAGTCAGGACATACCAACCATATTGCTCCAGAGGAGAACAACCACCCAGACTCAAGCTCTGCCAATGACAGCAGTGAGCATAAACCTGTCAGCACAAGTGACAAATCTCGCGAGTCCTATCGTTACCTTTAATAAAGTAATTTACTAATTGATTATATCAATAGTATCGGGGATGGGTTAAATACCGTTACAGGGAAAGCTACAAATCAACTTTCCAAGAGGCTAAAGACGAAGCTTTGAAATGCCTCAATGCCTGTCCAGCTGACGTCATACGGCGCTTCATTAATAAATCTTAGCGGTTTATGGATGCATATTGGATTGGACTCACGGGGAAAGCCGCCGCATGGGCTGTTTGGAAGCAGAGTGACCATCGGACCATTTCTCAAAGGGCAATGATGGAAATTGAGGCGGTTCTTAACCGAAATTAGAGCTCAAATAGTGCTTATAAAGGCTTTAAATTTGTTCAAAAATTTTAGCCGACCCAAAACACCGTGGGAACAACTTCGGAGATGTGTTTTTTGACACTATTCGACGTCCTGAGTTCAAATCTGACATTAGTTTCCCTCAGACAATTCTCGATCCACGGCGATCCACTTAAATCACGATTTACCGTGTTTGTTTGTCCTCGACTGTAGAAAGGTCAAATTGGCCACTTTGTAACGATCAAGTGTAACGTGGGAATCGTTACAAAAAGTCGTATCGCACAGCTGTATCGATCGTTACGTCCATACTGAATACCCCTAATGATGAGAAAAACATTTCAAATCAACGGCCACGTGATCTGCAAGTATCTAAGTACCAATAGATTTGTTCTTCGCTTATCAACGTTATTTGAACTATATCTTCTTCTCTTCCAGTCTCAAGGCATCCGCTCCTCGTTCTTCCTTTAATTAGCCGCAAGTGTCCTCAAAATCTACCTTGTCTTTCCTTTCGATTCCCGTCAAGCAGCCATCAACCCCCATCCAGTCCTCCTTCCATGGTCTCAATAGGCGATGAAGTTGCCTCCTTATGGAATGACTAGCTCGAGGCTTACGATGGCAGCAGCAAGAGCATGCCATCCACTTACGCTCACCGGATTGAAGCCCATCCTCTCTGTGCATCTTGATCAAGAACCTTCGCTATGAGCTTTACGGCCGCTACTCGAGGCACTCGATGACAGCAAGAAATATCTCAAGGACTTCAGTAGTGCTACACAACGCTCACTGACCACAAGATCATGTAATTACAGCGAAAGGATGAGGGAGAAGGGCTGGTTTGACGGTCTTCTCGAAGGTATGCACTACAAGTTCTTGCTCTTCGTATAATCCCTCACAGTTCGATCTAGCACAACCGTCATTGCTCCTCATTCAGCGAACTCAAACATCATCTCGGCTTAACAAGGACATATAACTTTAAGAATACAGACATGAAGCATTTTCCTTAGGACTCAAGAACGAAGATACGCCCATTGCCATCGCCACATGCCGCTGTCGGGACGTCGAATCATCGTCTTATGACAAAGGCGCCGCCAAACAAGACTGCAGATATGTGCTTCAGGAGTTGTTCCAGAGTGCGTACGGCTATTTCATTCTGTCCTTTTTATCAGTCTAACTTTCCCTATGTTCCAAATCCTTGCCAACTTAACCAACTCTCTCATGCGCCAAAATATGTCCTTCCTGTCCACAGCCACTCGGCATCAGTTGCATGCGGATTTGATCAAAGGCGCAGTTGCAACGCCTTACCTGTTGTATCGTCTCTCATATACTCTATCTAGCACAACCTTCTCCCTCGCCAGACATCAAATCGTTTTAGGATGTGCTCCATGCCACATCAGAGTGCATTCCGTGCGCCGGCGAACCTGGCCCAAAGTGTGTACCATCGCTCACACCATCCCTTCCCTTCATCATTCGCTCTATAACTGAAATACCACGCTACATGCCCTCCTGAGCACTCCAAATATCTGCCAACCCCACCCTTCCTCACTATCCCTTCCTCCCGCCAAAAATCTGACTTCCCCATCCCTAGCCTTTCTATACACCAATCTGACTAACGTTACCATTAATACGTTCTCCTGACCTCCCTCTTCCTTACGTTGCCTTTGTCGAGTCAATAAAGTCTACCCATCACTCCAAGGACGACCAGACGAGCCCATCTCGGAGGAGTTGGAGGATGCAATCCTCGGAGCTATCTGAACTGAAGGTGCAGAAGGCTCTACAAATAGGGAAGTATAATAGCCAGTAGGCGAGCTTCCTTTGGTTGTACGATGACAACCTCTGGTTTAACGCTAACAAGCCTGATCGGAATGTGTTAGTAAAGTGCTGTGGGATTGACGGTTATTTCGAGGTTTGTGGCTCCTACATGGATGGAGGCGTTGAAGGGTCTCTTTGTTTGTATTTCGTAGAGGGATTAGCTTATTAGAATGAGGAGAATTATATATATATATGTAGAGTGTATCCATGTAACATTAACTGCATTATAGTATTTCATACATATGTACACAGTATTGATTCGCCATCGAACCACTAATACGAAATCGTAGAACCAAGTTATGTATCGCGTGACGAAGAGCTAACCTGATTTCCAGTTGGGTACCAATGAGTTCCCATTTTATGTCTCGATGGTGAGATCTACCTCTCATTGTACCACTCCCATTCACATCTACTTTCACCGTTCGCACAGGCCACCCATTCAGCCAAGGCAGCTCCGTCCCCCACCAACTGGGTAAGATCTTGATCTAGTGCTTCCATATCATACCCCATCAATGTTGCCCATCTTTTGATCGATTTCAGCACATGATACAATGAAATGAGATATGCAGCATGCATTCCACGTTGTCCTAGCTTGAAGTGCTCGGGGCGTCTTGCATGACATGTTACATGCACATGTCTGATTGACGTGAGATATCGATCCACAGCAGACTCAATCTTACCTCCCCACTGCCTTCCTTCTTCTTATCCAGCTACTATCCAGTATTATTTCTTAAGTGCTCATATTTACCTCCTGGAATCCTTCAATAGAGCTTTCCAAGTGATTTCTACAGCCTCAATTGGAGTGGAAGGTTATTGATACAGTGAGAGAGCTTACATTCTATATTCAATTCCTGATAGCATGTATAGATTCACTTCAACAAGAACTAAACCTTGTTATATTCTTTAAGTTCTCAAAAATATGCCACAAAACTCCTCATTTCTTCCTGAAAACTCAGAAAATGACTCCCTTACTGATTCAGAAAATTCAATCAAGTCATCTGGAAGATTACTTAAAGTTTTGAAAGGACATACAGATGTTGTCTTGTCAGTGGCATACTCTCCAGATGGGAAATTTATGGCTTCTGGCTCTAGTGATTCTACTGTTACAATATGGAATTCAGATACTGGTCTGAAAGCTATGGAGCCACTGATAGGGCATAATGGCTCAGTCCATTCTGTGACATATTCCCCAGATGGTAAACATATTCTCTCAGCCTCCACAGATAACACTATCTGCATTTGGGATGCACATACTGGCCAAATGATTGGAGAGCCACTTGAGGGACATACAGGAATTGTCTTCTCTGCTGCTTATTCTCCAGATGGAAGACATATAGTCTCAGGATCTTATGATGAGACAATCAGAATCTGGGAGGTGGAGATCAGAAAAACAATTGTTGGGCCACTTGAGGGTCATTCAGATGCTGTGAACTCAGTTTCATATTCACCAAATGGGTTGCATATAATTTCTGGTTCTGATGACAAAACAATAAAAATATGGGATGCTATAACTGGAGAAAACATATTGGAGACTCTTCATCATCCTAGCTATGTTCAGTCTGCTGTTTATTCACCAGATGAAAAATATATTACTTCAGCATGTGGAGATGGCAACATATGCCTCTGGGATTCTGAAACAGGAATACAAGTCATGGACCCATTGAAAGGCCATTTCAGTTGGGTTAATTGTGTTTCATTTTCTCCCAATGGAAAATATCTTGCATCATGCTCTAATGATAGAACAATCAAAGTCTGGGATCTGAAAACTGGAAAAGAGGCTATACCAGCTCTAGAAGGACATACCAGTGATATTAGATCTATAGTCTATTCACCAGATGGCCAGCATATTGTCTCTGGATCTAGAGATTATACTGTTATGATATGGAATGTTGGGATACCAAGTATGTTAATATATTTCCACCAGATTATAAATTAATGAATATTCATTTTTTTTAGAAGATAATGAGGATTGGTTTCTTGAAGTTTGTTAATCTCACTTTCACTGGACATATGTTGGTTTTGAATTTTTTTTCAGCAAGATGCATCCAAGATCCCAGAATTAAATTCAAATAGACTAAATGAGGGAGCAGAGTCCCTTGAGAGTCTTTCTGACAATTCTGAAAACCATACTGGTGTACTGGAACCCAATTGCTTTGAATATGAGGTATATACATTTATAATGCTGTCAGACATCATCTCATTTTTGACATTAACATTTAAAAACAGCTTGCAGAATTCCCAAGAGGTGATATTATTGAGGAAAGAGACTCTGAGTATTCCCACATGGGAGAGCAACCACCAATACAGAAGCAAAAAAAGGTTGTTGACAAAGTATCAGAAGTTATAGGAAGTGGGGAACAACAAATTCAAAACAATGAAATGAATGGAAGCAGTCAAAGGCAGCATGAATTTGAAGGGTGTCCAGAATTAGCTGCCCCTGCACGGTCAAATTATGTAATTAAATTTTTTCTTTGACAGTTTTAATTGAAACTCATGAGCATTACTGTGCAGCATACATTGAATCTTGACAATAATTCTGAATCAACAATTTCCCAAGCTAGTGAAAATAGAGTCAATGTATGGAAGCAGGTTTGTTGCTGTTTTAGTTAGTCAAAATCTGTTGTGCTGTAAAATATTACTAAGAACATAGAAATTCATGTAACTATGTAAATTCTCAGAAACTCTTAAATTCATATACAGTTGGCATTTTGGATGATGACTGGTCACTAGCATAAAAGATTAAAGGGCACTTCCAATGTATGATATGTTCTCAAAGATTCACAAATTTGATCAGATGAAAGAAGAAACTACCATTGACGAGCCCCACCGGGCTCTGTACACGAAAACTCACCGGTAGGAACATTATGCGATCAGCTAGGACGATTCGGAAC